>OY970831.1:39618506-39873506 GCA_963853835.1 Calendula officinalis
TTACTTAACTAGTAAATGTACAAATACTTGTATTAATTAGTCAGTTAAACTGATCTAGTAATAAGTTAATCTTAACTTAATACTTAACTGATTTATAATGACTATTATAAATCATTCCTCTCCAAGTATCATTTCATAATAACTACTCGTATTACATGCACTCACCGGTGTGACCCTGAAGTGTTTCGTAGGCATGGACGTGTCATCATAGGTTGACTAACTGTGCACATAAATCCATCAGACTCCCACTTGTGCAAGTTTGTAACCTTAACTTGATGGAACTAGCCTGCAGCGGCCCCTAGACAGGCAATACAGGATAACCAACCCCATAGAAACAGCTTTGTAACCCAGGTATAGTTTTTGAAAAACTCTTTTAATAGCGTCGCCTAGTAAAGAACAGTCTTTACTTCTTGGGTAACGTGTTAGGTTTATCCCTTGCAGCACGATATTTGTGATAACGAATACGAGCATGGTAAAAATTATCAACTCCTGTACTCGAAATCATTTCTTGACCTCTTGATTTAAAAATGTGTGATAACGACAAAGAACAAATCAGTTCGTTGAGCACGGCCGTGCATTTTCAGTTTTATCATCATGTCAAGGGACCCATAAATATCTCTCCTAAAAAGGAGGTTCAATTACCATCTTGTTATATTTCGATTCAAAATTCAAATTCCTCTATACCCAGTAAGGCCTCGTATGACAACCATATTTCAGGCTTGTCTAAGACGAACCAAAGTACATTAGTCAATGTATCCCAAACCAAATACTTCAGGCTTAAGGACAATCCTAGTGAACAATACTTTTGAATTTTTCAACCACGAAGTATTGTCACGGTGGTCAATCCAATATTCGTCGAGCTCCAACAGAATATCACCGATATTTGGTTTACACAAAAACTTGTGTAGCTATCTTCGAAGAACTTCGAATCTACCACCAAATACCGCGATGACGTTAACGTCCCATCAAGGTTCCCACCAAGACGAGTAGTCACGGATTTATATCTTTTGAATAAAGTAACTTTTATTCATGGATCTTTTAAAACATACAAAGTCTGAATAACAATGATGCTAACTCATGTATTATTCCTCACTAGACATAGATACAGAATTATTACTGGATCATTACTTTTTCCTTTTGTTCATGTTGATTACTTAATGACTTTTACAACCTTAATTGTAACTTTATCACTAAACTAGTCATTTGAATTAAACTAGAGACATAAGACGAGTATTTGAAAAATACTATTTCTTTTGCCTTTGCTAGATTTTGTTCTTGCAACATTCTTGAACATATTCTAGTCTTGCCTTTTATGCAATTCGGTAAACACAAGAGGATTGGAAAGTAACTCCTTAGTTTCTTGAATTCATAAAATTCGCATTGTAACTAAAGCCTCTTTTAGTCACTTAATTTGTAGATATATCATTACTAGTTAAAGAAATTTCCTTAAATGATTAACTTATTCACTAGAGTGTGAATATACTATTAGATTTGCAATTATTAATCACAAGACTTGTGACCACGTTATTAGGCTTGCAATAATCTAATCAACAATCATTTTATCACTTCTCTTAACTCTTTGGCTAACGACTTGGTAATATCTTATTGTAAATATCATAACTAACTTACTATATTCATTAGTACCTCTAATGAATATGTTAGTCATAGCTCCCACTAAATTTTATGGAAATAAGCATCACTTACACTACTACTTTTGACCTAGTCAAAACTTATAGTTTAACCCTTTAAGAATTAATCAATTATCAAAGTCATCCTTTAGATTTGCGAATATCCAACATTCCTTTGAAGGCAATCATGACTTTCATTGATTACTGTATCTAACAAGTATAAGACACTTGAAACGATACTTCCAATTCTTAAGTGTATTAGTATCTTTTAAAAATCTCATTTAATGCCAAAGTCATTTCTTGGATTTCTCAAATATCCATTATTCCTATTAGGGAATTATGACTTGATCAAATATTGTATTTATTACAAGTATAAAAGACTTGCAATAATACCTTCTAATTCTTAAATTCTTTAATATAGTGTGTCCCTTTTAAGAATTCATTTAATGTCTAAGTCATTTTCCTTGGATTATACGAATATCCAATTATTCCTATTAGGGAATTATCACTTCATTAAATTCCTTTAATAATACTCTTTAAAGTCTATCTTGATTATATCCAATATAATCATACTATATTAACACTAATACTTTAAAACTTACTATCATAAGTAACCATTACTTAAGATGTTTTAAATAAGTTCAATGTACCTTGAACTTTATGCTTTCCATAAAAACTCTTAAATACTTTCATCAGAAAAACTTTCTAATTACTAGCATCTAAGTAATTTGAGCTTCTAAGATATTCACACAACAATCAAACAAATATAAACAATGAGATCATTATTAAGTCAATACTTGACTTTATAATCTAGTCATAAAACTTGACTAGTATAATCAACACATATGCACACATAATTTAATTCAACCATGGATTCAACGATAAACTTAAAACACCAAAATTTATCATAAAAATAGAAAATGTAATTTTGTTCAAAACAACTCAAAAACAAAATTGTTTTACTAAATCCATACAAAAAATACTGAATTAAAACGTGGTGCTTGTGGGATCATTATCCCATGTTAGTCCATCTCATTTTCCATCATCTCATGCAATAAACGATTGCTAAAGTTGAGTTACTCGTAATAACTTTTACAAGTAGGAAAAGGAGTATCTAGAAGTTGGTCAAGTCAACTGAGTAGCAAGCATGGCCTCCTACCCTTTAACCCTTGCCACAACCAAGACACTATTTCTCGGTCCTTGTCATGTTTAGCTTTACCTTCTTGACCTTTTGTTTGACTCTATTACCCTTGGGCACGTTTTGGCTGAGATCGGTCTTACCCTTTCCCTTTCCACTGCGCCTCTTTCTCTTTTCACTACCATCATCAGTTACTACGTGATCATTCTTAAACTTGGTCCCCAAACTCAACTCATTAGTCTTGAGCATGGAATGTTGCTCATCAATGGATTGCTCCATATTATGCATGTTGTAGTTGACTACATAAGACTTATAGTCATCTAACAACGAGTTGAGTATCATTTCTGTTGCTAACTGCAACGGTACTGGACGTCCTAGTCATTCAAGACGATCCATGTGCTCTTTCATTTTCATGACGTGAGCACTTAGTGATGATCCCTTAACCATATTGCAAGAGTTGAACACTCTACTAGCATAATATGCTTGTCCTGGTTCATCTCTAGCATTCGTGTCAGGGGCATTTAGCATTGCTCTTTCTAGGACATTTCCTTTTCTCTCATGCCTAAGCATAATCCAAAGATCACGCTTCCAATTGAGAAATATTGACCCAGTCAATTCGTCCTTTTCTATAAATAAGCGTAGTGAGAGATTATTGGTACGTGTCGTTTTGGCTGTTGTTGCCGTCTACAAATCAAACCCAGTTTAATAAGTAATCATCAACAAACATTCTCTAAAATATATTATAAACCCATAATTTATATTTTAGGCCTAGGATCCATATATCACATTCTCGCCGCAAGGTTTGGGCACTTCCCGACGAGACATGCTGTTTCTGGTAGGTAACATCCTTACCGATCGTATCAAGACTTGACACGATTACTAGGGGTCGTATAATCTTTAGATTATAACTTATTACAACTTTGTACAATTTAATTGCACATTTCTAAGTTTGTAATAAAGTCTAGTATGTTTATTCTACTTAAGTACTTTTTGGGCCGGGACTCCCGATTATCACCAAAGTAGATCAGATCATCTAAGACAGTGCGATGCTCTGCGCCGGGACTCCCGATTATCACAGAACCTTACGCACCCTAACACTCGCAATGATTTGAATCCATATCTAAGGTTCTTTCTCCTTACAATATGAATATCGTTGAACAAGTGAGGTGTTCCATTAGATGGATAGTACTTAGATCTAAGATTCTCTTGGGTTTGTTTAAGTCTTTAAACTAAACTTAAACCTTATTCCAATCTTAATCCTTTAAAATGTGTGACTTGTGAATTCAAGAATTCTACAAGACACCTTTTTAAATCTTAAGAACCTTTTTCTTTAAAACTTATAGTTTCAAAAGGTTTGCGCGATTTATATGTATACCTAAAACGAGATGTACAAAACGTTTTACTAGGCTTTGTGAAAAACCTTTTCTTATAAAACTTGCTCGTTTTATTTACTTTGAAAAACATGAACCTTATGTTAAACTTTAAAATGTGAAATTTTAATTCCTTTATGATTCATAAACTTGAATCATAATCCTAGTTTAACACACCTTGTTTTTCACTTGTTTAATAATAAAATTAAACACTTGTTTATTAAATTCACCAAAACTATGTCCTAAGGACATCTTTATAAACTTTGTGATTTTCTTGTGTAGCTCCCACTAACTCCAACAACCATGATGGAACTTGAGCAAACACAATCACCGGTCTATCCTTGGTGAAACTAATAAACTTATTATATAAAGACTATATATAATAATTCTTAGTTTGTTTAAACATTTCTTACATTTAATTTGAACTAGTTAAATATAGGTTCTTAAATTTCCTATGTTATTTTACCCTTGATCATTAATCTAGTATTTTACGTAACTCGTAATATACTTGTATAAATAACTAGTTATAATTACTTACAACTTTATACAATCTAATTATAATATTTATAACTTTTGTATCATCTAATTATAATATAACTTCGTTTGTACAATTTCTAGTTGTTTACAACTTTGTACATTCTAGTTCAAATTATAACTTAATACAAATTTCTAGTTACTTAATATTATAACTATGATCAAAAAATAACATTTAATTTAATTGTTACATTTAATCTTGTATTACATATATATATAATTTATTTCTTTAAAAACTTATAACATTCTTAGTAAGAATATTACACCTAATTTGTACATTTGTATTTTAACTTAGACTAATTAAAATACGTACAAACTATTTTATCTATTAAAATCACTTTTAAATAATTTGAAAAATCCGAAAATTATATATAATAATATAAATACATCTTGTTAATTTTAAAACTTTAAAATTAACACTTCTCTTTTATCCTTAATTAAATTTAATTAATTAAACCCTTATCTTGTCTTTGATCAATTAAAACCTAGTTTTAATTTTCTTGATCATTAACATCTCTTAGTTAAAGATTAATCATAATTTATACTATTCAAATAATTATAAACTTTGTTTAAATTCTAGGATGGATTATAACTTTAATAATTTTATTTAAACTTATTTAATTTAAATCTTCTAACAAAAACTAGAACTTAGTTTAACATACTTGGTCCAAGATTTTGAAGATCAAAGTAAAAAGGAAAGAATCCTTTTGACCAAAAATTTTGACATTTTTGATCCTAGGGTTCCTCACAATTTCGAAAAATCTAGGGTTAGGGAAAGAAGCCTTTTGACCAATTAAACTAAACTAGTTTAATGTTCTTGGTCCTAGGGTTCTTTTCTAGATCTTGAAAATTCTAGGGTTAGAATCCTTTTGACCAATTAAACTTAACTAGTTTAATATACTTGGTCCTAGGGTTCTTTTACCCTTTTCGAAATCTACAAGGAAGAAAAAAAGAAGAAGGGAAAAAAAATAAAAAAAACATGGAAATTAAACAAACAAAAACTTTGTTATTCTTGTTTAGATTTCTAAACCAACGCTCTGATACCACTGAAGGGTTTCATTGTAACTGATTGACCACTTGGGTCAACCACCTAGTCATACTTATTCGACCATAGACTGATAAGAACATGCACTTGTTCTTACCGGTTGAACCAACTAGCTAGTTTAATCCCTAAAAGCGGAACTGAGATTAAACTTAATCCTTAAACCCTAAAGGATTATGGGATGTTGGAAATCTAAACTAGATTAACCAGAAAGAAGCCTTGTACGAAAAACTCGAACACACACACAAGCTTGTGTGTGTTCGTCGAACACTGACCAAGAACCCTAGGGTTCTTGGTTCGTCGAATTCGAACAAGAGGGAGGGGGAAAAAGGGTTTTCCAAATCATACCTTAACTGCTTAAGATTAGTCCACCAGTGATGAGCAAGACAAGAAACCTTCTAGCCGGTTCTTGCAACGATCCTTGAATAAATCGATCAATCTTCGAAGAACGCGAAGAACGAACGAAGAACACTTGAAGAACACCAAGCTTGGTGTTCTTCCTTGTTTCGGCCGATCCAAGGGGTGGGAAGGAGGGAATTTTCTGGGGTGTAGCAAGGGGTTGAAAAGGGTTGCCCTAAGTCCCTTATTTATAATAGAATAAGTTGCACTTTAGGTCCTTCTAGTTTAATTAAGCTTAATCTCTTTATTAAACTTTCCCTTTCTTTGTTTCTAACCCTTATAGTTTAACTATTTATTATCATTGCATTTAACTATTAAATATCTAGTATCATACACATTATATATTTCGGTATTACACATACACGAAATATATACCTGTATTTATACTTTTAATAATTAATTATATAATAACCTTTATATAATTTATACAATAATATTATCCAATTACCATATGATTTAATTGCTTTAAATCATATTATGGATAATCTATAATTAACACATTGTATATTTACTTAACTAGTAAATGTACAAATACTTGTATTAATTAGTCAGTTAAACTGATCTAGTAATAAGTTAATCTTAACTTAATACTTAACTGATTTATAATGACTATTATAAATCATTCCTCTCCAAGTATCATTGCATATATAATAACTACTCGTATTACATGCACTCACCGGTGTGACCCTTAAGTGTTTCGTAGGCATGGACGTGTCATCATAGGTTGACTAACTGTGCACATAAATCCATCAGGATAAACTAGCAATGATCAAATTCATTGGGAGGATGAGTGTCAGTCAATTGTACTATCTGCATATCCATGGTCTAGATCCACTAACTAATGATTGCTGGCACCTTAGTCCGGTATAATAAGTGTTTGTCATACCAAAGCGATGAATCGAAAATGTATAGATGTTGTTGCACAGTCATAATAAAATAGTAGCAATGTTTATGTTTTCCACCCCAATAGTTTATAAAACAGTAAAAGAGTAAAAGGGTCTGTGGACTCACCTGGCAAAGCTTAGCGACAATTAGGACAGAGGAATCCTTCAAAGGCTCCTAGCTTCCTAAACGATATAACTTTCTATTTAGACTAAGCTAACACAGGCGATTTCTAGTTATAATGTAAGATATATGATATACGTTTAATGTTATGTTGTATGTTTTGTGACATCGAATGAACTTGGGTTATTGGACTTTAATAAAATGAAATGAAATGAAATGCGTTGGGTTTTAGATTATGAAATGAAATGAAATGGGTTTCAAAATGAAATGACATGAAATGAAATGGGTCTTGAAATGAAATGATATAAAATGAAATGGGTTTTGCTTAATGGGCCTATATGGGCTCAATGGGCCTAATGGGCTTAATGGGCTACTAAATGGGCCACTTGGGCCTCATATTGGGCTTAGGTACAATAGAGTTGGGCCATGGATTGGGCTTGGGCCCAATTGGGTTGGGTTTGGGTATAAGTGGGCCAAAGGTTTGGGCCTTGGTCCAAATGGGCTTAGTTAAATCATTTTGGGCCGAGTACGGGCCTTGGCCCGATATAGTTCTCGGGTTTTGGGTCCACGGTTTGGGTCAAGCACAAGCCTTGACCCGGTTTCAATTGTGGGTCAAACCTAGGGTTAATTGTAGTCAACGGAAGTCTAACTAGTCAATAAAAGTCAACACCTGATCAATTAGGGTTTCTAGGTATCGGATAGGGTTAGGTTTTGTATGGTTTCGGTCAACGAAAGTCAACTAGTGTACGGCTAGGGTTTAGGTTTTGTATGGTTTGGGTCAACGAAAGTCAACTAGTGTACGGCTAGGGTTTAGGTCCGGATTAGAGTTAGAGTTTAGCACAAGTTTTTGGTCAACCAAGGTCAAATCTAGTCAACCTAGGTCAACTAGGGTTTGGGTGTGATCAAGGGTTCGGCTAGGGTTGGCCGAAGGCCAAAACCCTTCGGGTTTGGTGTTAGATCGGGCTAGAGTTCGGGTTTTCATGTGTTGTTTGGCTAGATCTAATGTTTAGCATAATAAGGGTTCTAGATCTAGGGTTCAAGGCATCAAAACAAGGATTCAATAACAAATCTAGTGATTAATGATCAATCGAATGAACACACACACACATGTATACGAATACATGCATGTATGCTACGGATGGAAGGGCTAACCGAGACCATATGGCCTACGGCCATGGTCTCGGGTTCGAAACAGAATTCAAGCAAGATTTAAACATAGAAAAACAAGGGTTTAGGGTATCATACCTTGGATCAAACAAGCAAGAACCGAATGGGGATTATCATGGAATCGGACGATCGGATCAAGAACGAACAATGAGGTGTTCGGGTTTGCTTGTGTCCGAATCAAACTCGGAACTTGTAGGGGATGTTTGGGACGAAATCAACAAAGGAAGAAAGAAGGTTTAAGTGTGGTATTTATAAGGGTAGATAATTAGGGTTTCAAGAGAAGTTTGAGTAGGATTAGAACTCTTTTAAATCGAAGATAGAGATAAGGTGTAATCAAGAGAGGATGTGGATCAAAGTTTAAACTTTCAAAAGAGTCTAATCACATCCCAAAGAGACTTGGACGAAATCGTAAGAGGAGGGGACTAGGTTTCGTCCACAATGGGGTCGGGCAACACTACAATGTGTCGGTTTTGGATAAAATTCGTTACGAGTCACATTTCGTTAATTATTTTGATTTACAGATTAAATATTACTTAAATATCATTATTAGAAATGTTTTGGAGTAAAAATGTCACCACAAGTAATATAAGATGTTGTGTTGACTAAAATAGTCAAACACTTATGTATGGTGAAAATATTAAATGTTCGGTGAACTAGTTATGTGCTTGGATGCCAAAAGTGGAAATGAAACGAAATGAGGAAAGTTTATAAAAATAGAAACTTTCTAAATACTAAAATTATACGAAATGAGAAAAGTTTCTAAAAATAGAAACTTTCTAAAATTAGAAATGATACGAAATGAGAAAAGTTTCTAAAAATAGAAACTTTTTAAAATTAGAAATCTTACGAAATGAGAAAGTTTCTAAAAATAGAAACTTTCTATATATTGAAAGTAAGAAATGAAAAATAGTAACATACCCAAAATGTCGAGTTGTCACATAGACGGTCGATGGGTTGTCTTCTGTGTTTTCTGTACGTACATGTAAGATAAATGCTCAAATGCTCTGCGCATGATCAAGCCATTTTTTTATTATTCTTAAATTATATTTTCGCAAAAGAAATATTGTTTTTTTAATCAAAATGGAATATGAATATATGAGCTTAAATATGAGATTTTCGCAACCAACTTGAAATCGACTTATGTAATTAGCTTAAATAATACTCGGTAACACATTTTAGTCGTTCCATTTTAGGATTTGTAAATTTTATCACATTTGTGTAATTATACTTTGTTTGCGTTATTTTGGTCATTTAGCTAAAACATAACCGGTTCGTTTGTTTTTATTCAGGCACGATGTAACATAACATGTAACCAGGGTAACTATATAAGGGTGGTGACTTAGTGGTTAGATTTGGTTTCCATAACGATTATATTCTCAGTATGTTACATCATGTTCAATCTCTTGGAGCCAAAAAAATATCACTACAAAAAAAGCCTTTTTTAGCGACGCAGTTAGTGACATCATTAGCGACATATTTGAAGCTAGTGACGCTCATAGTGACATCAACCAAAGAGTCACTACTAAGAAGTCGCTAATTTAGTGACATTCACCATGGTGTCTCTAATAGTAGAGACGCTAGTAGTGACGTTTATTATATTGTCACTATTTTTTGTCAAAAGTCACTACCTATAACTCTAAATATGTCACTATTTTTATCAAAAGTCACTATCCATAACTCTTAAAATATCACTATTTTTATCAAAAGTCACTACTTACGACTCTAACAATGTCACTATTTTTTTATCAGAAGTCAGTATCCACGACTCTAAAAATGTCACTATTTTTATCAAAAGTCACTACCAACGACTCAAAAAATGTCATTATTTTTATCAAATGTCACTACTTTCGACCTAAAATATCACTATTTTTATCAAAAGTCACTACTCACGACTCTAAAAATGTCACTATTTTTATCAAAAGTAACTACCTACGACTCTAAAAATGTCACAATTTTTATCAAATGTCACTACACACGACTCTAAAAATGTCACTATTTTTAATCAAAAGTCACTACTTACGACTCTAAAAATGTCAGTATTTTTATCAAAAGACACTATTTATGACGCTAAAAATGTAACTATTTATATTTCGCTAAAAATGTCATTGTTTTATCAAAAGACACTACTATTTTATCAAAAGACACTATTCATGTCGCTAAAAATGTCATTATGTTAAAAAAAAATATCAATTCGTTTTTAGCATATCATCCCTATTTATGATAAATATAAAAACACAATTTAACAATGGGGTGCTTGGTTCATATTAGGTAATGGGAAAGGGAATGGAAATGGGAATACTATGGAATGTAATGGACATTCCCATTGCATTGTTGATGCTTGGTTTAACTGGTTTATAGCATATCATCTTCATAAAAAAAACTAGAAGATACGTGAAAAAATAAAAATAAAAATGATAAGAAAACAACAAAGCAGCATCAATTGTAGCATCAAATAAAAATACAGATCTATTTTTGACCTGCAATTTTATGAGAGCAAATAATCGAGCAAGTAAAACCCTAACTCTCCTTAATTGGGTTTCTTCTTTCATTGATATTTTTAGCAGATTCATGGAATGTATTGATGGAATCAATCTATACGACTATTAGGATGGAATTTGTATTGTAATAAGATCGATTGAGGAAACTAGGAGAAGAGAACCAACTGGGAGAATGACGGGGAGAGCAATCGTAAGGAAATTTAGGGGATTATAGAGGGGGCTTATTTTCATTACCCCAATTTTGAGAGGAATGAGTAATGACCCATTAACTAAAACTGATTAATGATTATATACCCTATACTTTACCAAGCAACCTCAATAAGTATCATTTTCATTCCTTACTTCTTAATACCATGAACCAAGCACCCCTAAAATATTCTATAGTCAAATCAAATATATAAAATTGTATATCACATAAACTAATAAAATCATTATACAAACATTTATCTTCTTATGCCATAAACCCATTTGTGAAACCATGTTAAATGCTTGTACCGTACGGTCATAACAACTTTGACTCATATTAAATCTGATTTGATATTTAATAGTCTTGACATTGCTGACAAGGTAGAGAGTGCTTTTCACATCCTTGAAACAATGGCTCGTCTGCTTTTGACAACAAGTCATAAAACCTTTTAGCTTCAGGGTATCATAAAACTTGAGTTATATGTATTCGAAATAGGATAATCATGATATTATATTTATAAAACTGATTTTCACTCCCGTCTACCTTTGTTAAATTCGGAAGAAACAACTCATGCTTATTCAAGGATGCAGTTATAACACGAAACTGGACAGTTTTAATAGATCTTGGATCTTAATCCTGATGTTAGTTTTCTGATTCGTGGACGACAAAAGTTTTCAGTTAAACGTGTGATAATCTTATGATCTAATAAGCTTTTACAACTAAAAATCAATCATATGCTACAATAAATTAATCGTTTATACAAACTCTTTCAAGTTGATTTAAGTTTTAAAATAGCTAAAAATCTCACAGTAACAAGATCAGGCTGAGATTTACTGCATAATATATGATTTATCTAAAAATATTGCAGAGATACTGATAAATATTCAATCATCATATTTTAGTAAGGATTAATAAAAAATCAGATGACAGCATTCTCAAACCAAAATACCCGGAATAAAATGATATTCTCAAATCTTAATGTAATTAGGCATAGGTCGTTGCAGATCGTGGATCAGTTCAATCGCAACTCGCAAGTCTTCTATTTGATCAAACGACGTACGACCTAATCGTGGGAATATACGTTCGTATTTAAGAACGTTGGGCTAATTTTGGGTTTTTTTATTCAATTTGGGTCCGAACATACAAGCCCATTCTTCCTTACATTATTACCTACATAATTCTGTTATACTCCATTTGTCTCATAAAAAAGTTTACATTTCATTTAGGTACAATCTTTTAGGAGATAGTTAGTGGTTAGGTCCTTTGTAATACTTTTGATCAAAATATAAGGTTAGATTTGAGAGAGAAAGTGTTTTATTGATGGAATGATTGGTAATAATATTATTTTATTAGGTTGGCCCCCCAAATTTGAGAAATGTAAACTTTTTTGTAAAACAAAAATTTAAGGAGAAATATAAATTTTTTGTGGGACGGGGGAGTATATGTTAATCATAAGTGACGTGAGTTGGTATATGTATATTTAATCATAATTAAATAATTGTTTAAACATGATATATGATGTCAATAGGGATTGCTTTTAAACAAATCTCAAAATTAACAACTTGTTTAGTGTCTTTTTTAGGCAAGTCACAAAATTAACGACTTCTTTGGTAACATATTTGAGCTAAGTCACAAATTAGCGACTTGGTTAGGGATTTGTTTGAGCAAGTCACAAATTAGCGACTTGTTGTAGGGTTTCACATTACTGATCAACCACATGGGTCAACCTCCTAGTCACTTGGTTCGAACCATTACTGACAAGAACATGAACTTGTTCTTACCGGTTAAACCAACTAGCTAGTTTAATCCCCTAAAGCGGAACTGAGATTAAACTTAATCCTTAAACCCTAAAGGATTGGGGATGTTGGAAATCTAGACTAGATTACCAAGAAAGAAACCTTGTACGAAAAACTCGAACACACACAATGCTTGTCCGTATTCGTTCGACCACCAACCAAGAACCCTAGGGTTCTTGGTGGTCGAATTCGAACAAGAGGAACAGGGAAAAAGGGTTTTTCCAAATCATACCTTAATCTTGCTTAAGTAAGTCCACTGATGATGAACACGACGAGTGATCTTCTAGTTGATCCTTGTAATGATCTTGTACTTCAATGCTTGAAGAACACGAAGAACGAAAACACTAATCTTGGTGTTCTTGCTTGCGCCGATCGGAACCAAGGAGAGGAGGAGGAGGAGGCTAGGGTTCTTTTAGGTTAAGCATTAGAGAATAAAGTGAACCTAAATCATTCTACTTATAATAGAATAACTTACACTTAAGTCTTTCTAATTTATTTAAGGAATATCTCTTAATTAAACTTTCTCTTTTATATTTTCAACCCTTATGGTTTATCTAGTTATTATTGTTACACTTAATTATTAAATGTCTAGTATTAATACACTAATATATTTCAGTATTTTAACATACGAAATATATACTTGTATTTAATACTTTTAATAATTAATTATATAATAAACTTTATATAATTTAAACAACAATATTATCCAAAACACTATATGATTTAATTGCTTTAAATCAAATTATGGATAATCTATAATTAACACATTGTGTATTTACTCAACTAGTAAATGTACAAATACTTGTATTAATTAGTTAGTTAAACTAATATAGTAATAAGTTAAACTTAACTTAATACTTAACTGATTCATAATGACTATTATGAATCATTCCTCTTCCAAGTATCACTACATATCTTACTTGTATTACATGCACTCACCGGTGTGACCCTTAAGTGTTTCGTAGGCATAGATGTATCACCATAGGTTGACTACCTGTGCACATAATTCTAACAGACTCCCACTTGTACAAGTTCGTAACCTTAGCTTGATGACACTGGCTGCAGTGGCCCTCTAGATAAGCATGCAGGTAACCAACCCCATAGAAACAACTTTGTAACCCAGATATAGTTTTTGAGAAACTCTTTTAATAGCGTTGCCTAGTAAAGAACACTCTGTCTTTACTTCTTGGGTAACGTGTTAGGTTTATCCCTTACAAGACGATATTTGTGATAACGAATACAAGCATGGTAGAAGGTATCAACTCCTGTATTCGAAATCATTTCTTGATTTCTTGATTTAAAACTACTGTGATAAACGACAAGGAACAAATCAGTTCGTTTGGGCATGGCCATGCACTCCATCAGATTTTCATCATGTCAAGGGACCCATAAATGTCTCTCCTAAAAAGGAGGCGCAATTACCATCTTGTTATATTTCGATTCGAAATACAACTTCCTCTGTACCCAGTAAGGCCTCGTATGACAATCATATTTCAGAATTGTCTAAGACGAATCAAAGTACATTAGTCATTATATCCCAAACCAAATACCTCAGGCTTAAGGAAAATCCTAGTGAATAATACTTTTGAACTTTTCAACCACGAAGTATTATCACGGTGGTCAATCCAATATTCGTCGATACAACAGAATATCACTGATATTTGGTTTACAACAAAACTTGTGTAGCTATCTTCAAGAACTCGAATCTTCCACCAAATATCGCGATAACATTAACGTCCCATCAAGGTTCCCACCAAGACGATTAGTCACGGATTTATATCTTTTGAATAAAGAAACTTTTATTCATGGATATTGTAAAACATACAAAGTCTGAATAATAATGATACTAACTCATGTATTATTCCTCACTGGACATAGATACCGAATTATTACTGGACCATTACTTATTCCTTTTGTTCGTGTTGATTACTTAAGGACTCCTAATTATAACTTTTATCACTAATTACAATTTAGTCATTTCTATTAAACTAAAGACATAAGACGAGTATTATGATAATACTATAACTTTTGTCTTTGCTAGATTTTGTTCTTGCAACATTTGAACATATTCTAGTCTTGCCTTTTTATATGATTCGGTAAACATAGGAGGATTGGAAATTAACTCCTTAGTTTCTTGAATCTATAAAATTTGCCTTGTAACTAAATCTCTTTTAGCTATTTGATTTGTAGATATATCATTACTAGTTAAAGAAAGTATCCTTAAATGATCAACTTATTCACTGGTTTGTGAATATCGTATTAGATTTGCAATAATTAACCACAAGACTTGTGATCACGCTATTAGGTTTGCAATAATCTAATTAACGATCATTTATTATTTCTCTTAACTCTTTGGCTAACGACTTGGTAATACCTTGTTGTTAATATCTTACTAACTTACTAAATTCATTAGTGCCTTCAATAAATTATGTTAGTCATGGCTCCCACTAACGTTTATGGAATATAAGCATTACTTAAACTATCACTTTGACTAAGTCAAGACTTTGACTTTCTTGGTCAAGAATTTATAATTTAATCTTTTAAGAATTTATCAATCATTAAATCATCATTTGGATTTACGAATATCCAATATTCCTGTTTAGGTAATTATGACCTTCATTGACTACTGTATCTAACAAGTATGAAAGACTTGTAATGATACTTCCAATTCTATAAGAACTTCATTTAATGCCAAAGTCATTTCTTGGATTTCTTAAATCTCCAATATTCCTGTTAAGGAATTATGACTTGATTAAATACTGTATTTATTACAAGTATGAAACACTTGCATTTAATACCTTTAGCTCTTAAATATTTTAATATAGTTTGACCCTTTTAAAAGTTTATTTAATATCTAAGTCATTCTTTTGGATTTTGGGAACATCCAACATTCCTTGTTAGGGAATTATGACTTCATTAAATTCCTTTATTACAAGTGTGAGATACTCGTAATAATACTCTTAAAGTCTATCTTGATTATATCCAATATAATCATGCTATATTAATACCAATGCTTTTAAAACGTACTATCATAAGTAACGGTTATTACTTAAGATGTTTTAACTAAGTTCAATGAAACTTTGAACTTGTCCTTTCCATAAAACTCTTTAAATACTTTTATTAGAAGAACTTTCTAATTTTCTAAGTGTCTAAGCAAATCAGCTCTTTAAGATATTATCATTCATCATTCAAAACAAATAAAGCATGAGATTATTAATAAGACAAAACTTGTCATACTAATAACATTCCAGTCACAAACTTGACTAGTATAACCATCACATATGCACATTGATTAAAAAATAATTCGTTCATGGATTCAAACCGATAAAACCAAAAACCGAGTTTTAACATAATAAAAATTTATCTCAAAAATAAAATTTGTTTCATGAATCCAAATAAAAATACTGAATTATTAAGACTTAGATCAAAGTGCATGTGGGATCATCATCTCATGCTAGGTCATCTCACTTTCCATCACCTCTTACAATAAACGATTGCAAAATTTGGATCACTCGTAATAAACTTTACAAGTAGAAAGCGAGTATCTAGAAGTTGGTCAAGTCAACTGAGGAGCTTGCATTGCCTCCTATCCTTAGACCTTTGCCACAACTAAGACACTGTTTCTCGGTCCTTGTCTTGTTTGGCTTCACCTTCTTGACCTTTTGTTTGACTCCATTACCTCTAGGCACGTCTTGGCTGGGACTGGTTTTACCCTTTCCCTTTCCACTGCGCCTCTTTCTCTTTTCACTACCATCATCAGTTACTATGAGATCATTCTTAAACTTGATCCCCAGAACTCAACTCATTAGTCTTGAGCATGGAATGTAGCTCATCAATGGATTGCTCCATGTTATGCATGTTGTAGTCAACTACATAAGGCTTATAGTCATCTAATAATGAGTTGAGTATCATTTATGTTGCTAACTATAACAGTACTGGATGTCCTAGTCTTTCAAGATGATCCATGTGCTCTTTCATTTTCATGACGTGAGCACTCACTTATGATCCCTTAACTATCTTGCAAGAGTTGAACACTCTACAAGCGTAATATGCTTGTCCTGGTTCATTTCTAGCATTCACGGCAAGGGCATTTAGTATTGCTCTTTCTAGGCCATTTCCTTTTATCTCATGCCTAAGCATAATCCGAACGCTTCCAATTGAGAAACTTTGACCCGGTCAATTCGACCTTTTCTAGAAACAAATATAGTGAGATATTATTGGTACGTGTAGTGTTGGTTGTTGCTGCCATCTACAAATCAAACCCAGTTTAATTAGTAATCATCAACAAACATCTTCTAAAATATATTATAAACCCTTAATTAATAGTTTAGGCCTAGGATCCATATTTCACATTCTCGACGCAAGGTTTGGGCACTTCCCGACGAGACATGTTATTTCTGGTAGGTAACATCCTTACCAAACGCACCAAGACTTGATACGATTCCTAGGGGTCGTAGAATCTATAGACTTTTAATTTATTACAACTTTGTACAATCCAATTGCACATTTCTAATTGCAATAAAGTCTAGTATCTTAATTCTACTCAAGTACTTTTTGGGTCGGAACTCCCGATTATTACCAAAGTAGATCATACCATCTAAGACAGTGTGATGTTCTGCGTCGGGACTCCCAATTATCACAGAACCTTACGCACCCTAACACTCTCAATGGTTTGAACTTGCATCTAAGGTTCTTTCTCCTTACAATGCAAGTACCGTTAAACAAGTGAGGTGTGTAGGGTTTCACAATACTGATCAACCCATTGGGTCAACCTCCTAGTATGCTTGGTTCGAACCATAGTGACAAGAACATGAACTTTTTCTTGTCGGTTAAACCAACTAGCTAGTTTAATCCCTAAAAGTGGAACTGAGATTAAACCTAATCCTTAAACCCTAAAGGATTATGGGATGTTAGAAATCTAGACTAGATTAACAAGAAAGAAACCTTGTACGAAAAACTCGAACACACACACACCTTGTGTGTATTCGTTGACAAGGGTTCTTGGTGCCGTCGATCGAACAAGAGGGAAAGAGGAAAAAGGGTTTTCCAAATTATACCTTAATCTTGCTTAAGTAAGTCCACTGATGATGAACACAATGAGAGATCCTCTAGTTGATCACTTGCAATGATCCTTATTCTTCAAGGCTTGAAGAACAAGAACGAACGAAGAACAATTGAAGAACACAAGAACTTTGTGTTCTTTCTTGATCTCGGCCGAATAGGGGCAGGAGGATAGATTTCGTGTAAGGTGGCTAGGTTTAAGCATTAAGAGTAATTTGTTAAGCCTAAGATCTTCTATTTATAATAGAAGATCTTTCACTTAGAACCCTTGTAGTTTAATTAAGTTTAATACTTAATTAAACTTTCCCTTTTATGTTTTCATCCCTTATAGTTTTACTAGTCTTTTATTATTGCACTTAACTATTAAATGTCTAGTATTAATACACTTATATATTTCTGTATAATAATAAACGAAATATATATGCATATATTTATACTTTTAATAATTAATTATATAATAACCTTTATATAATTTAGACAATAATATTATCCAGACACTATATGATTTAATTACTTTAAATCATATTATGGATAATCTATAATTAACACATTGTATATTTACTCAACTAGCAAATGTACAAATACTTGTATTAATTAGTTAGTTAAACTAATCCAGTACGTAGTAAGTCAAACTTAACTTAATACTTAACTTATTCATAATGACTATTATGAATTATTCCTCTTCCAAGTATCATTACATATCTTACTCGTATTACATGCACTCACCGGTGTGACCCTTAAGTGTTTCGTTGGCATGGATGTATCACCATAAGTTGACTAACTGTGCACATAATTCCAACAAGCTGTTCCATTAGGTGGGTAGTACTTAGATCTAAGTTTTTCTTGGGTTTTCTTTAAGTCTTAAACTAAACTTAAACCTTATTCCAATTTTAATGCTTTATTTAAAATGTGTGACTTGTATACTCAAGAATTCTACAAGACACCTTTTTAAATTTTAAGAATTTTTTCCTTTAAAACTTATAGTTTCAAAAAGTTGCACGATTTATATGTATACCTAAAACGAGGTGTACAAAACGTTTTACTAGGTTTTATGAAAAACCTATTTTCTTAATAAAACTTGCTCGTTTTATTTACTTGAAAAACTTGAACCTTATGTTAAACTTTAAAATGTGAATTTTAATTCTTTTATGATCCATGAACTTGAATCATAATCCTAGTTTAACACACCTTGTCTTTCACTTGCTTAATAATAAAATTAAACACTTACTTTAACTTATTAGATTCGCCAAAACTATGTCCTAAGGACATCTTGATAAACTTTGCGATTTTCTTGTGTAGCTCCCACTAGCTCCAACAACCATGATGGAACTTAAGCAAACACAATTACCGGTCTATATTTGTTGAAACTAATAAACTTATTATATAAAAAACTATGTATAATAATTCTAATTTTTTTAAACCATTCTTATATTTAACTTATTACACTAGTTAAATATAGGTTCTAAAATTCTTATGTTATTTAACTCTTGATCATTAATCTAGTATCTTACGTAACTCGTAATATACTTATATTATACTTATATAATTAACTAGTTATAATAACTTATAACTTTATACAATCTAATTACAATACTTATAACTTTTGTATTATCTAATTACAATAAAACTTTGTTTTTACAATTTCTAGTTGTTTACAACTTTGTACATTCTAGTTTAATTATAACTTAATACAAATTCTAGTTACATTAACATTATAACTTCATGATCAAAATAACATTTTATATTTAATGTTCCATTTAATCTTGTATTTAATATATATTAATTTATTACTTTAAAAACTTATAATATTCTAATAAGAATATTACACCTAGTTTATACATATGTATTTTAACTTGATCTAATTAAAATACGTATAAACTATTTTATCTTTTAATATGCATTTTCTTATAAATATTCAAAAATTAGAAAAATTATATATAAATATAAATACATCTTGTTAATTTTAAACCTTAAAATTAACACTTCCTTTTTAATCCTTATTAATTCCCTTTTAATGATTAAACCCTAATCTTGTTCTTGGTCAGTTAAACCTTTTAATTTAAACCTTATAGACAAGAACTTTATCTAGATTTTTAGGTTTAAAGAACTAGTTTTAATAAACCTATTAAAATAATAATAAAACCTTCTTAAACATGACTTGTTTAATTTTCTAGGTTCTAGATTATGTTTTTAATTAATCCTCTTGACCAATTAAACTAAACTAGTTTAATGTTCTTGGTCCTATTGTTCTTTAGGGTTTCGAAATTCTCAAGGCTAAGAATCTTTTTCACCAATATACTTGGTGTCCAAGTTTCCACTAGATTTCGAAAATCTAAGGGTATAGGAAAGAATCCTTTTGACCAATTAAACTAAAGTATATTAATATTCTTGGTCCTAGGGTTCTTTCAATTTTCGAAAATTAGTAGGGGAAGAATCCTTTTGACCAATTAAACTAGACTAGTTTAATGTTCTTGGTCCTAGGGCTCTTCTACATATTTTCGAAAAACAAGGGGAGTGAAAGAATCCTCTTGACCAATTAAACTAAACTAGTTTAATGTTCTTGGTCCTAGGGTTCTTTCTCTAATTCTAAAATTATAAGGAAGAAAAAGAAATTGGAACAAAAAATAAAGACTTTGAAATTAAACAAACAAACAAAAAAAAAAACTTTGTTAATCTTGTTTATATTTCTAAACCAACGCTCTGATACCACTGTAGGGTTTCACATAACTGATCAACCACATGGGTCAACCTCCTAATCACTTGGTTCGAACCATTACTGACAAGAACATGAACTTGTTCTTGCCGGTTAAACCAACTAGCTAGTTTAATCCCTAAAGCGGAACTGTGATTAAACTTAATCCTTAAACCCTAAAGGATTGGGGATGTTGGAAATCTAGACTAGATTACCAAGAAAGAAACCTTGTACGAAAAACTCGAACACACACAATTCTTGTGTGTATTCGTTCGATCACCAAGGGTTCTTGGTGGTCGAATTTGAACAAGAGGAAGAGGGAAAAAGAGTTTTCCAAATCGTACCTTAATCTTGCTTAAGTAAGTCCACTGATGATGAACATGACGAGTGATCTTCTAGTTGATCCTTGTAATGATCTTGTACTTCAATACTTGAAGAACATGCAGAACACGAAGAACGAAAACACCAATCTTGGTTGTCTTACTTGCGCTGATGGGAACCAAGGAGAGGAGGAGGAGGCTAGGGTTCTTTTAGGTTAAGCATTAGAGAATAAAGTGAACCTAAAGCATTCTATTTATAATAGAATAACTTACACTTAAGTCTTTCTAATTTAATTAAGGAATATCTCTTAATTAACTTTCTCTTTTATATTTTCAACCATTATGATTTATCCAGTTATTATTGTTATACTTAGTTATTAAATGTCTAGTATTAATACACTAATATATTTCAATATTTAACATACGAAATATATACTTGTATTTAATACTTTTAATAATTAATTATATAATAAACTTTATATAATTTAAACAATAATATTATCCAAAACACTATATGATTTAATTGCTTTAAATCATATTATGGATAATCTATAATTAACACATTGTATATTTACTCAACTAGTACATGTACAAATACTAGTATTTATTAGTTAGTTAAACTAATCTAGTAATAAGTTAAACTTAACTTAATACTTAACTGATTCATAATGACTATTATGAATCATTCCTCTTCCAAGTATCATTACATATCTTACTCGTATTACATGCACTCATCAGTGTGACCCTTAAGTGTTTCGTAGGCATGAATGTATCACCATAGGTTGACTAACTGTGCACATAATTCCAACACTTGCTTAGTGAGTTTTTGGAGTAGTCACAAAATTAGCGACTTGCTTAGTGTCTTTTTTAAGCAAGTCACAACATTAGCGACACAATTAACGACCTAGTTTCTGACTTTAGGTATTTTATGACATAATTTCTGACGCAAAAGACTTGATCATCGCTAAGACTGTCAATAAATTTGTCGCAATTTTGTGACATAAATTCCGTGTCACTAAAAATGTCGCTAAATAGCTTTTTTCTTGTAGTGATATCCCATTGTGGTCACAGAGTTCACCTGACTTCAGTCTTACCTGTAAAGCGGGTGGCCACCCTGTGATTAGTTGGCTTGCAAATCGAATAAAAAATGAGGTTTAATAAAACATGTAACCAGGCAGTCTAGGACAGAGATTTAGAGCAACTTACTTATCTTTCTTTAAATTTAAGCTTTTAAAAGCATCGAAAGCTCGTTAAGCAGTATGCTCTAAATCAACACGAAGTTGAAGAGTAATAAACTTCAAACTTAACACTCAATTGAAAGCTTATATAACATTCGAAGTTATATTTTTAAAGTGTATTCACGTTTACAAGTCTTATTTAGATGATCGAACTTATTATTACATGATGTGTATTCACGTTTACAAGTCTTATTTAGATGATCGAACTTATTATTACATGATGTGACATTATATATACTACATTTAGCAAAGCATGTTAAATTACTTTGGTTGCACTTCACACCTCATGCTTATCTTAACACCTCATGCTAATCTTAATACGTTTATAAATCAGCCGCCAATTTTGACTTGCTCCTAAAAAAGTCATGTTTTTAGATGTTAAGTTTAAAATAGTTATATTTTAACTCCTTTTGTAAAATATGTTGACTTTTTGTTCAAAAATTATAATATGTAAATTAGTAGTATTACATTTACCAAAAATTGTAATATGTAAATTAGTAAATTTACAGTTCCAATTATTTATGGTAACCAAATTATTAAGAATACGCTTTTATGGTTATACGAATATCAGGAAAATTTTTGAAGTATCGTATAAGAATCCCCGCGGCAACACGCGGGGTAAAAACCTACTAGTTAAATACATTAACAAAAGTCGGTTCACATTGTCAAACTTGGATTGCGTCATTATTTTAAAGGGTTTTACTAATGCGTACCCTATGGGCATATCATAACGAACATTTAATAAACTAAAATTTCATTAATTGAAATAAAATGATGTTAATGAGTCATTAATGTTTTTGTGTAACCCTTATCATAATTGAAAATGGAGTTTTTTGATGTATTAAATACCCGGGCATAAAAAACATCTAAAATTTACTATAATTTACTCCTATGACACATATTAGAAAATCCCTATTTTAATATCAAAGTACTAGCAGCATGTTCAGTGCATGCACTAAATTAGGGGTGAGCATTTGGGCCCAAAAACCGAACCGAACCGAAAACCGATCAAAACCGAACCGAACCAAAACCGATAACATGTTATCGGTTCGGTTTCGGTTTTGAAAATTCATCGTTTTCGGTTTCGTTTCTATTGGTTTCGGTCCGGTTCGGTCTTTGGATAAGGATGAGCATTTGGCCTGAAAAAACCGAACTGAAACCGAACCGAACCAAAACCGATAACATGTTATCAGTTCGGTTTCGGTTTTGAAAATTCATCATTTTCGGTTTCGGTTCTACGGTTTCAGTTCGGTTTTGGGACCGAGCTCACCCCTACACTAAAGGCATCTTTTACATTACATGCGTAAAAAATAAATAAATCTACTCCAATGTACACACTAAACATCTCACTAGTTGAGTGAATCATAATACTAAATTAACCATTTTTTTTTTGAAACGGCAAATGATATCAACAAGAGCCTACTCGTAATTTTCCAGCGACCACCTCGGGTTCGAGCTCCTTTCTGGGCAAACCCAGCCCCCATAGTGTAACACCGGAGAATTCAAGCCATTTTTTTTAAAACAAACCATAACCTAACGGAAGCGTATATGAACTTCCAAACAATTACAAGTTACTAAATACTTACAAACCAATAATAATTTTCAAAACAAATTTAAACTATTTTAAAAACTCCCGGTGTTACTAACCCAAGGCTTGACCCATTTTCAAAATATCAGAGTGTAAACAAACATTCTTCCAACCCGACTCTTTGGTCACCCAGTCAAACCTGTAAAGAGTCAACAAGAGAGGGATTAGCATAAAGCTAAGTGAATGAATTCATAAACAGTAAGTTGTACAACCACAACAATTTAAGATATCACCCTTTTTCAAATAACACCCTTTGCAACTAACAAATAACCAGAGGAACGGCAGTTCGGCCGAACTACAACTGTTGTCGGCCCAACAACAGTTTACCGATAGCCCTATGCTACTTGGTACAATACCAGTGCTCCTCGACCTACCCGTGTCCAAGGAGTCCTGGTATTGTTTCCAATAGGAAACGATGCTCAGCCTCTAACTGCACGGTCTGACCTCTTTCCGTGTATCATGCGCATATAGCAGTTAATTAACACATTGCAGCTAATTAACTAACACCCAATTAATATTCGAATAAAAAAACGAATTATGCAACCAAATAGCCAAGTTCACGCCGCGAACCTAAAGTTCGCACCGCGAAGAGTATGCAGATACTGAAATCCTGCATTTTCTGCACAAACTGAAGTGGAACTCAAAACCATTGCAAGTAGTACACCTTAAAGGTTATAAATCCACTCACCTTAGTAAAAGCTCCTTTAACTCAGTAGTCTAATGTCACTGAGTCCCTTTGCCCTTTCCTGCAATCACAAGTAACACCCGAATTAGTAATCGTTTGACCCGAAAATATGTAAAACTACACAATACACTATAAGCACATAACAACGAGTGTACAAACTCAAAAATTGCACTTAGAAACCTGAACACTGACCCTTTGACTCACCAAAGTCAAACCCGTCCAATTTATGCACATATAATCAATTTTAAGCCAAAATACCCAAACGTTTCAAAAACCGATTAATACACTTTAGTACCTTACAATACTTCCCAAATCATAGAATTTCGTGATTATAAGTTAACTAACCCTTACTTACATTTATAAAAATTAGAATTTACCACTTTGACTTACCAAAGTCAAAGTTCGACGATTAATGTCATTTTGACCCGAAATGTACATTTTACTACCTTAATGGCCCAATACAATACACTAAGTTAATTAACCTTTTATTTGCATTCCTACACTTGGTAATTACCATCTTTGACTTGTATAAGTCAAAGTTATACCCAAAATGCTTACAATCCCGTTTTTAAAGTAATATGACCAAACGGGTCAAAAGCCCATTTAACCACTTTAATACCCTATTATTTCATTTAATAGTCATACTAGTTTCAAATCACATTTAATATCAATTTTCAAAACTAAGAATCACAATTTTCACCATTTTGACCTCTTTTAACCAAACGGGTCAAAAGGTCCACTTTAGTATCCTACACTTTCAACTATCATTTATATTAAATACCAAAACACAATTAACATCTAATTAATGTTAAAATCTCAGATTTGACCTCTTCCTAAGTCAACCAAAGTCAAATACGAGATTTTGACTAAAGTTAAGATCCTACCAAAATAACATTTTTTTTATAAAAACTGGACAGCCTGTGCCATTTCATTCATCTGACTGACTTAAACTTTGAATCTGGTTCTAAAACAAATTTTTCTAGAAATTAGACTCGAATACCTTTCCAACGGTACCGACCACACTAAATTCCGAGTTACGGTTATTTTTCTATGATTTTTACAAAACAACAATGCTTCTAATTTTGATGCTGTCAAAATTCCGAATTTTTGTTAAAATTATACCAAATCAATTCAATACAACTCCCAATCCTTGTATGCATTAACCTCAAGTTCTAAAATACTTGTAGGGGCAATTAGAAGCTTAATTACATGTCCAATAACAACAATTTAAACACATAAACCAACTATTTCACTTTTAATACATTGTAGTTGCAAACCAACACCTTAACTCATTACGAAAACTAATTTAGTCAATTATTATTCTATTTACAAGTCATTCCATGTTTGACTCCAACCGAAGTCAACCTTACAGATTTTGATCTTAATCAAAATCCTACCAATTATCAAATTATCAAGTTGGCATGAATACTACATCACTAACACCATAAACCCTAACAATTTAATCAATTTCATCAAAACTCTCAAGAACCCTAATTTTCAATAACGCAAGAACACCCAAATTAGAACCCTAGACTAATAGAAGAGATGATTACTTACTTGTTTTTTGCTCTATTTCGATATTAGGGTTCGAATTCCTCAAAGATAGAAGCTCCAATTTGGTAGAAATCAAGAATTCAAGAGAGTGTGTGTTTTTGTGTGTGAAACGAGCGAACAGAGAAGAAAACGAGAGATTGAGATTGAGATAAAGACAACATTCTGAAATCAGCCCAAGACTCACACGTGGTCAGCTTGAGCTGGCCCAAATTTTCAAATTTACAGTACAATTTTGAAATTGCGATGTTTAATTCGGAACCCTAAACGAACTCTGTTTTTAGTTCTGAAAATACCGATGGAATCATGGTTCAAAAGAGAACCCAAATATATAAAATCATTCAAATATATATCTATCTTGGTATTTCTAATTTATAACCCCGTGGTTAAAAAGTACAAACAAATCCAAATAAAATTATATAAAATAATCAATAACGTTTATTACTTACCGAAAGTAATAAAAAAATGATAGACCGGATTTCGGGATGTTACAAATCTACCCCCTTAAAACGATTCCGTCCCCGGAATCTCAACACGTTAAAACTAACAACCTAACATTATTCATTTCAGTCTTAATCTATGGTATCAAACGAGTACCCCCATGATATTGCATACCCACTCGAGAACGCTAAGTATTTCAAATACCCAAACACTACTAGATAATTTTTAATCCTCTTAATCATAATTTGGTTTATCCAAAAACATATACAATCTTCCAGTTTCCTTGCTTACGGTCACAAAAATCGTTTCAAAGTATATAATTTTGCATCCCGTTCGTCGTTCTACCAAAATTTCATACACTTTTACGGTTTAATATTGTCTTAATACACGAAATTTTGAATCACCGCTATCAACTTACAGTTAGAATTCACTAAAATCCAAATATATATTATTATTTTTATTTTAATCAAAATTTGCATCAATTATCATATGAAACTACATCTAATCTCAACTTGCCCAACTCTTATTTCAAGTAATTTTCCTACTCCATTTCCAGCTCGGAAGACATTTTAAGGTAAATTTATCATATTTCATTTCAAGTCATTCAGAAATCATTCAGATATCTATCATTGTTGGTCTTTCATATTTAACACCCATACAAATGTAAAATAGATTAACGTTTATGGATCTGATATATTCGGCTCCCATTTTTTTTCCAGGTCACTACATGTAACCCGACAGGTCATAATAAAATTTCATCCTCTATATAAAATGCTAGCTCTATACAGAAATATTCGTTATATATATCTAAGATTACATCAACCTTACCCATGAACATTACTCCAATAGAATTTCATACATCATTCATTAAATCTAATTAGATTCCACTCACACATATTGTGAGGATAACCAATAAATCATCAACTATCTCTACTTCCAATAGAGTAAAACACCCAAATATACAATTTTAGTTTATCAGAAGTTTCACAAAATACCAACTAACAATTTGTTATATTACTATATAACATATATATATAAGTATCGAGTTTATCAAAAACATACCGGTAATGACATTGTTGGATGTAGTTGCATTGTCCACCAACATCTGAAAAGCTTTACCTTCGGATGGAGGGTGATTCTTTCTCTTCAGACCCGTGGATGATAATGACCCACCAGCTGACCCCGACCATGACCCGAACCATGATTTCCTTATAGAACGACAATCACTCACTCGATACCCTTCTTCATGACAATTCTATCAAACATTTCGAGGAAATTTACAATATTTAATCTCGTGCCCGTGTTGACCACAACGAATACATCTCATAGTCTGAGCAGTACATGCTCGATAATGTGTAGATTTACCTCTGTTACACTATTGTGACATTTGACTCGAATCTGTATATGTTTGTTCCCGTTCAGTGTTCCGTTATTCTGGATTTCCTGTTCCCTTCTACCTTGTTGTGAACTCGGGTAATCACTCCTTGATCTTTGGAATTTTGATCTATCCCTACTCGCCCGATCCTCTACTTTTCGATCACTTTCTGCCGATTTGGCTAATGAAAACACCTCAGACAAAGAACCCGCAAATCGAACCGAACTCTTGTACGCCGATAGTAATGCATCAATAAGGTGTTGCAACTGAGGTTGCTCATCTGGTACCCACTGTTTCACAAATCTCGACTTATCAATAAACTGCCTAATCAAATCATCCACTAATATCATATTATTCATCTTTAAATCTATGAAATCCCTTCGAATCATGTTCATCTCGAATCTATTACAATATTGCTTGCACACCATCTCATGAAACTTCTCCCAAAACTTCTCATTCACCTTAATCGTATCCATATTCCCGGTCATCAAATCAAACACTCGTAAATTTTTAATTTTTAATTTTTTTTGCTCAAGCTGATTTATGGGGCTGACCTGTGGAGCTGACCTATGAGGTTGAAATGTGGAGCTGAGTTCTTGAGCTCATATCTCAAACTTACCTCTTGAGCTCACCGTAACTGCCATTCAAATCGTTTATCCTTTTTTTTTACCAAATTTTCACAGCTTACTCTAGGCTCATAATATTACAACTCATATTCAGAATGCTCGGCCCGAATCTGGCCCGAAATGCCTTGAAACTGCCTTGCAACACTACAACGCCCAGTGTTTCAGCACTGCGACACTTTACGAAAATTGAAATAACTCACAAACCGTAAATCTTATGGACGAGCGGTCAGTGGCTACGTAAAGCTAACTCATTGGGCTACGATAGTCCAGAAGACCCGAAGCCCCCGGATTGCATCCCGAACAGGGTCGAAAACAGACCCGAACATGATGAAATCAAGCTGTCTCAAAACGCAGCACAATACATTACAATCATCTTTATCAAATTGCTAACTTACACAACTACACTTTGTCAAATAAACTTACTACTTAGATTTATATCGAACCCCATCAAATCATCACATCCCCTTTCAACATCCAGATCGTATATCTTACTCGAAGTTCCTTCTCACAATAAGAATCAAAAGCCCGAATCATCTCCTTTAACCAGTTCATGGTCCCACCAGCACCTGAATTGATTTCTCTAGGGTGGATATGGTTAAACATATTGTGGCCGATTTTGTAGGTCAACAATTGTTTTCGACATCTCTTGCATACAACTTTCCATCCTTAATATATACCCCTCTATTTATGTATTACCAACACCCGAAGTACCAACATTCTGTTTCCCAGGTCGAATGGGTCGCTGGATTATCACCACGATCAGCCATATCTGTAACAATCACAACATCTCACCATTTGGTTAGTTTAATCTGTTAGTACTACTATACTAACCTCTAACAACTAATTCACTTTCCTACTTATCCCCAATAATCTTGGAATGTTTGTCTAGACTCAAGCCAAGATTTAGGAATGTTACACCAAAATGTGCACACATTGCCAAATCAAGGCTCTGATACCAAACTATAACACCGGAAAATTCAAGCCATTTCTTTTAAAACAAACCATAACCTAACGGAAGCGTTTTTGAACTTCCAAACAATTACAAGTTACTAAATATTTACAAATCAATAATAATTTTCAAAACAAATTTAAACTATTTTAAAAACTCCCGGTGTTACTAACCTAAGGCTTGACCCATTTTAAAAATATCAGAGTGTAAACAAATATTCTTCCAACCCGACTCTTTGGTCACCCAGTCAAACCTGTAAAGAGTCAACAAGAGAGAGATTAGCATAAAGCTAAGTGAATGAATTCATAAACAGTAATTTGTACAACCACAACAATTTAAGATATCACCCTTTTTCAAATAACACCCTTTGCAGCTAACAAATAACCAGAGGAACAGCAGTTCGGCCGAACTACAACTGTTATCGGCCCAACAACAGTTTACCGATACCCCTATGCTACTTGGTACAATACCAGTGCTCCTCGACCTACCCGTGTCCAAGGAGTCCTGGTATTGTTTCCAATAGCAAACGATGCTCAGCCTCTAACTGCACGGGCTGACCTCTTTCCGTGTATCATGCGCATATAGAAGTTAATTAACACATTGCAGCTAATTAACTAACACCCAATTAATATTCGAATAAAAAAACGAATTATGCAACCAAATAGCCAAGTTCGCGCCGCGAACCTAAAGTTCGCGCCGTGAAGAGTCTGCAGATACTGAAATCCTGCATTTTCTGCACAAACCGAAGTGGAACCCAAAACCATTGCAAGTAGAACACCTTAAAGGTTATAAATCCACTCACCTTAGCAAAATCTCCTTTAACTCAGTAGTCTAATGTCACTGAGTCCCTTTGCCCTTTCCTGCAATCACAAGTAACACCCGAATTAGTAATCGTTTGACCCGAAAATGTGTAAAACTACACAATACACTATAAGGACATAACAACGAGTGTACAAACTCAAAAATTGCACTTAGAAACCTGCACACTGACCCTTTGACTCACCAAAGTCAAACCCGTCCAATTTATGCACATATAATCAATTTTAAGCCAAAATACCCAAACATTTCAAAAACCGATTAATACACTATAGTACCTTACAATACTTACCAAATCATAAAATTTCGTGATTATAAGTTAACTAACCCTTACTTACATTTATAAAAATTAGAATTTACCACTTTGACTTACCAAAGTCAAAGTTCGACGATTAATGTCATTTTGACCCGAAATGTGCATTTTACTACCTTAATGGCCCAATACAATACACTAAGTTAATTAACCTTTTATTTTCATTCCTACACTTGGTAATTACCATCTTTGACTTGTTTAAGTCAAAGTTATACCCAAAATGCTTACAATCCCGTTTTTAAAGTAATATGACCAAACGGGTCAAAAGCCCATTTAACCACTTTAATACCCTATTATTCCATATAATAGTCATACTAGTTTCAAATCACATTTAATATCAATTATCAAAACTAAGAATCACAATTTTCACCATTTTGACCTCTTTTAACCAAACGGGTCAAAAGGTCCACTTTAGTATCCTACACTTTCAACTATCATTTATATTAAATACCAAAACACAATTACATCTAATTAAAAACTGGACTCGAATACCTTTCCACTTTAGTATCCCACCAAAATAACATTTTTTTTATAAAAACTGGACAGCCTGTGCCATTTCATTCATCTGACTGACTTGAACTTTGAATCTGGTTCTAAAACAAATTTTTCTAGAAATTAGACTCGAATACCTTTCCAACGGTACCGACCACACTAAATTCCGAGTTACGGTTATTTTTCTATGATTTTTACAAAACAGCAATGCTTCTAATTTTGATGCTGTCAAAATTCCGAACTTTTGTTAAAATTATACCAAATCAATTCAATACAACTCCCAATCCTTGTATGCATTAACCCCAAGTTCTAAAATACTTGTAGGGGCAATTAGAAGCTTAATTACATGTCCAATAACAATAATTTAAACACATAAACCAACTATTTCACTTTTAATACCTTGTAGTTGCAAACCAACACCTTAACTCATTTTACCAAAACTAATTTAGTCAATTATTATTCTATTTAAAAGTCAATTCCATGTTTGACTCCAACCGAAGTCAACCTTACAGATTTTGATCTTAATCAAAATCCTACCAATTATCAAATTATTCAAGTTCTTAACACTTCTTAACATGTAATTAACAAATTGAATACAATTATCACAATTCAAGACTAGGTCATGATCATCTTCTTCATCATGAATCACCTCCCATGGTGATTCATGAATAACTCAATAAATTTGAATTCAATCATCAAGTAGTCATGAATACTACATCACTAACACCATAAACCCTAACAATTTAATCAATTTCATCAAAACTCTCAAGAACCCTAATTTTCAATAACGCATATATGAACACCTAAATTAGAACCCTAGACTCATAGAAGAGATGATTACTTACTTGTTTTCTGCTCTATTTCGATATTAGGGTTCGAATTCCTCAAAGATAGAAGCTCCAATTTGGTAGAAATCAAGAATTCAAGAGAGTGTGTGTTTTTGTGTGTGAAACGAGCGAACAGAGAAGAAAACGAGAGATTGAGATTGAGATAAAGACAACATTCTCAAATCAGCCCAAGACTCACACGTGGTCAGCTTGAGCTGGCCCAAATTTTCGAATTTACAGTATAATTTTGAAACTGCGATGTTTAATTCGGAACCCTAAACAAACTCTGTTTTTAATTCTGAAAATACGGATGGAATCATGGTTCAAAAGAGAACCCAAATATATAAAATCATTCAAATATATATCTATCTCGGTATTTCTAATTTTTAACCCTTTGGTTAAAAAATACAAATAAATCCAAATAAATTTATATAAAATAATCAATAACATTTATTACTTACCGAAAGTAATAAAAAAATGATAGACCGGATTTCGGGATGTTACACATAGGGATTTCCAGGGAAAAATCTCTAATATTTGGCACCACAAGAGGTAAAAAAAAATCCAATCTCCCAAGACAATATCACTAAACTAGGAACTTGGAATTAACTATATTACATTTTGAAACAAGATGAACAGTAGTCTTTCCATTTACTTAATCCTTTTTCAAAGGGATTATTAAGGCTTATATAAGCTTATAAGCTATAAGCACCTCTAAATAAGCTTTCCCAAACACCCCCTTAATGTGTACACTCAAGGACCGTATTCTCCGGGTGCGGTTGGAAATAAAGTCTGAATTACTGTAAAGATTAGTTCTCATTGATGGTGACTTTTGATTAGTTCTCAATGGATTGGCAAATTCGGCATGCTTTTACTTGGTACTTTAACATATATTTTTCGGTTAAAAATATAAATTCGAAGTGATTGATGAGTTTTGTTGGTTTTTGATGCTGTGAATGAAGGATTAGCAACACATGCATTTACAGGAGTGGAATGAATATCTTATTTTCAAAATCTGTGTTAAGACAATCAAATGTAGACCAAACAGTTTAATCATTTGACCCGTTAAATCATTCGATGCAACTTATTTGACCCGTTTAGTGTAAAATTTAAAAACAATACACAACACAATTTCACCCATTTATCTTCTTTTGTATAACTATATGATTTATTTGTGTTATGAACAATGTTTTAAAACCCGGTTATACATACCGACCAAATCCCTATTCCCTAAATACGGATGAACCATTTCTACCGGATTAGTGGTTTGAGATCCATGCATGAACTGCACTTCCATTTTGGATGCCATGTTTATCCTAATCTTTTTTCTTTCTCTTTTCTGCAGCTGCTTTACTCGATTGGGGTTTGATCTCTCATGGCAATTTGCTAGCTTCTCTACTTTTTATGTTCACTCCTAAAAGAGGTTAAGATTTTCTTATTTTAATATGGTCATTCATGGTGTGAAAAACTGTTAGGATTGTTATAAACAATCAAAACTTAAAACTTAGTATTTTAGTAAAATTCATTAATTCGTAGGTCACAATTATTCTATTATAGAGACTTGAAATGCAGCTTGAAACATGGAAGTTTAATCTCTACTTTTTCTATAAAGAGGTTAACATCTTATTAATTAGGCATGCTCATTGTTTTTTGAAGCTGCAATTCCAAAGTGCCATGGTGGGAATAACTATTAGGAGATGTAAGATTATAAACAAATTAGAACTTATAATTAGTATTTTAGTAGAACTCATTGATTTGTATTTCACAATTATTCTATTATGCAGACCTGATTTGTAGCTTCAAACATGGAGTTTGCAGTATGTTACAATTATTTTATCATGTCACAATCTGATTTTTCAGGTTTAAAAAATGAAACATCGAGTTCACTTTGTCATTTCAGTTGAGATGGAGATGGAGATGGAGATGTAGCTGGAGATTTAAGACTCGAAATTGTGCAAACTTTATTTGCACTCTTGGGGCTATTGTATGAAAATCCCCGCGGGGTATTTTCTACTAGTTTATATACAACAAACGAGAAAGATAATTTAATTAGTACCCATTTAAGTGGACTCATAATGTGGACTTATTTGACCAGAAATTCAAGTTTAATTAAGTAAACAGCGTCTTAGAGTTTTACACTCTCCACGCTCCAATAGTAAAATGGTAACTAAAAGCTATTCATTCATCGATGACAAAAAAAAAAACACTAAATGGTATTTAAAAAAAATTACAAATTAATAACAAAAATCCAAAAGATACAAGTCATAAACATAAACCCTAAAGTACACGTTACTAAATTCCCGAATCGTATACAGCTTTGTATCTGTATGTATCTTTATCTATATTAAAAGAAGGTTTTTTTGAAATCTATAAAGCCATGTCATAATGGCACATCATACCTTATGCCATGTATGAGGCCACTTGGCACTTAAATGCCAAGTCATTATTGCCACCTAAAAGTCCACATATGCACTTTTAAGCCACCTCACTTTTAGTGATCTTTATAAGGACCAATTCCTATCTCTATATACATATATTAAACCAAGGTTTTTTTTAAAACATTGACATGTCATGTTAGTTATGTCATAATAGCACATAATTCCTTATGCCATGTGTGAGGCTTATGTGTACATTCGATGTGCAAGTGTCACCACGCTTATGTGCAGACGTGTAATCAATGGGATATTTACTTATATACGTGTACAGCATCTTGTAACGTCATGCCATAATAAAGGTGCATTAAGACACCAATTAAAAGCTTACTTATGTCTACATGTTATGTTGTACGTGTCTACTCTAAATATAAGGGGAGTTGATTCGTACAGAACACCTTTTATCCATACAGAGCAAATTCATCTCAAATGACAATCATGCTCTTCCTTTATCTCTATATACATATATTAAACCAAGTTTTTTTTTAAAACATTGACATGTCATGTTAGTCATGTCATAATAGCACATCATTCCTTATGTCATGTGTGAGGCTTATGTGTACATTAGATGTGCAAGTGTCACCACGCTTATGTGCAGACGTGTAATCAATGAGATATTTACTTATATACGTGTACAAGCATCTTGTAACGTCATGCCATAATAAAGGTGCATTAAGACACCAATTAAAAGCTTACTTATGTCTACATGTTATGTTGTAGGTGTCTACTCTAAACACATTTTGCATTTCACCCCTCTCATTAAGGGCATGATTATCATTTGGGGTGAATTTGCTCTGTATGGATAAAAGTTGCTCTGTATGAATCAGTTCACATATATAAGCCAATCCATGAGTCACTAAATTAATGAAAGATTATAAGACATGTATCTTGTAACCTTCCCAACTCAACGTGATATTCTTATTAATTCTCATTGATTACGCGTGTTTAAAACTAAATATAATGAGATGTGAACGTCTTCACTTATAATAACAATAATTATGGCATATTATTTGAAAAGAAAGATAATTAAGCATCAGTTACTATAATCAAGAATGGTTATTAGTGCAGCAAGTTAATGTGGCATCAGTTATCTTTTTCATGGCAAAAACTTGTCAATTTTCATAAAGACGATTATTATATCTCTGTATAAACAACAAAATTATCGCATTTGCAAATTGCGTCTCATTGGTCTTAACACCACTACGTTCTCTGAATTTTATATAGATCGTAGATGTAAGGGATATTTGATCTTTTTTATAATAAGTCGTTTTATAATATGTAATATCCCGTTTTGTTTAACTTTCTGGGTTGCTGCATTTTTTATTCTACGTGTTTTCTTTGGTAGGTTGTTTTTGGTGTTTTATTTTGTTTGTATTTAGTGCTAACCCCTTGCTAGCTTTTTAATAATATTGCAATTCTCAGGTTTTCTATACGGTTTCAATTGCAATCATTCAAAACTCTACATTGTCAATTATATATTTATCAATGAATGTTTTATTATATATTTATTTTCCGTTCAAAATTAGTTATTTCTATAAAATCAATATTAAAATGGTTACATAAATATAAGTCAAATTAACATCTTTACAAGCCGCCTCATCACGGGTTATAGGCTAGTTGTTCCTTAACCAATACAATTTCTATTAAATCCATTTATAAGATTTTGTATAACAATATTTTTTAATACGATTATTTGTGTCTATATTAAATAATGATTTATTTTTTCCGTCTACCATTTTTCTCAAAGGTTTTGCAATCGGATTTTATTCTGGCTGCATACATTGGGAGACGAATGATATCATGGATCTCGTTCAATACAACTTCTTCTGTAATGTTATCTTTGATGCTTCTCATAACCTACATTGTTAAAAAGGAATCAAAATTAGTAATTAAGAACATTTTGGACAAACAGTGTTTTGGGTCAATCAACTTGTTTTAACCATATAAAAATATCAATTTTACTGAGAAAATAAAAATAAACCTTTTTGAAAGTTATAAACTCGTTTGGTGTTGATTTGTCGGGCCGCATTCGCATAAAGACCCAAACATCTTCCTTAGAATCCAATGAACATTCTATTATCTTCCCAGATAATGATAATATATCTACTGATGGATCTGCAGTTTGTAATCGTGTCATCAAGAAAACAGTAAATTTAATTTTGTTTTTTTACTATTTCATAATTTATTTTTTTTACTATTTAATCAAGGGATCTTTTTGTGTCATGTTTTGCTCATACGGCAACCTGAATACGTGACAAACCGATGACGTGGCGGTAACGAATTACCCAAACGGTACACAAGAAAAATGTCACGTCACTTGCCACCTCAGCAAGTTACCGCCACGTCATCGGCTGCCAAATGACACAAAGCCATCTTTTAACGACCAAATGGACAAAATAAAATTGTAGAATGACTAAACACAGAGAGATGTAAAAGCATGTTGTTATTTTAGAACAAAAAAAAAGACCTTTCATATTTATTTAAAATTACATTGTTATTTTATACCCAAAAAGAAAATCTAAACATTTTATAGAGAATTTTGGAATTTAAACATTTGATCAAGCTAATGAAAAAAGATGACATACTCACCTCTAAAAACGACACGACTTCTATCCATTAACTTCCTTCTTCCACGTTCATTCAAACAAATCATATGGCGATTATTGTTTCCCACCTGTCAAGATATACACTTTTTAAAATATAATAAAAGAGGAAATATAAAAAAAATTATTAAAGTAAAACAATTTTTTTACAACCTCAAAGAGAAAATCAACTGAGTTCATTTCTGGATACTTCCACTTCAAAAGACCTTCGTGTGTTCGAGGCACATATGGATCATCCCATCCCTACCAGTTAAAAAACCATCAGTTTCCATTAACTTCACAATGGGGACAGGCCCACAAAAATAAATTTTGATATTTTTACATAAATTATTTAAGATAAAAAATGAAAATATGTTCATAGGATAATTTCATAATTTAACTTATAAAGACATGCAAGGGCTGCAGAATTGGTTGGTAGCAATTTTATGGCCCATTTATTGGTAAATGGGTAATTTGGTAACCAGTAATATGTTAAACTGAGAAAACATCGCTTAAACAAAATAGGTCAAAAGTCACCCAGAGTATTCAAAATGTATAAAACCTCATAAACTGTTCTGTTAGAACTTATATAGTTATATAAACTTTTTTGTAACACATAAATTATTTACTAAATTCAAAAAAGAAAAGACAAAAAGTGTCTCTGGGTTGGTCCGGCCCATTTCAACCAGTACTATAATTTTAGCATATATGACCCAACCCGTTTTAAGCAGTTTACGACCCGCCCGTTTTGCCAACTCTAAACAAAACTATCCATAATCACCTGGAAAATGAGACCATCTGATTCATGTGAAAGACGTGGAATGAACTCCTTCAGAAGTTTAGATACAGCAGAAAGTAGGTAAAAGTCTTTCCTTCTTACCTAAAAATATATTAATTATTCAAATTGAAACATAAAAAAAAAACAAATAAACTAAAACTTATTAATATTAAGACCATGATATATACCCTGAATGGTTCCAAATCATATCTGTAGTACAGATTTCTACTTTGGAACAAACTGTCTCGTTCCCTATTTCGAGGTTTAATAACTTCATTCTCAAGTATCCTCCACCTGTCACTGAAAGGGTGCTGAAACATGGAAATTTAAAAAAATAAGCTAAAGAAAATTCACAAAAGTTTAAATCTTATAACCCCAAAGAATATTATGTGCATTCACAGTACGGTTTTTGGACAGTGCACATGCAACTTCCCAAAATCAGTTTATGACAAAAATTATATTAATATTGTAATAATATTGTTTTTTTTAATCATATTTAACACACTAATTATTAACTAAAAAAAAGTTAAAAGATCGCACATAAATTTTTTTAGGCTGCCTCTACAAAAATATTGCCCATATTAATCATTACCCAACGGAGGTGATATGCACATACCACCTTTCTTATCCATACACCACTAAAACAATTGTTTTGACTTTTTTACCCTTGCTAAATTTTAACTTCTTTTAATTCCTCTTATTAATTTACGGGCAAAATAGTTATTATAGTTGTGTATAGATAAGATAAATAACCAACTTTACATATTCACATGAAGTCCAATTACTACAAAGTGGTTAAAAATCATGACATAAATGTCACATGCTCTAAAGAAACTATTCATCATGAGTTATGAAACTATTGTAACATAACCAACTAGGCATGTGCAAACTGGATCGAGAACCAGCCAAACAGATCCAGACTGAACCAAGTTATTCTCGGTTCGGTCCAAGATGTCATTGGTTCTGTACTCGGTCCGGCCGATTTCTCAATCCTAGATTCGGTTATGAGCGGTTCGGTTCGGTTATTGGACCGTGCACAGGCTTAAAAACAACCTAGTCAACAAGTCAAAGGATGCCAAAAGTCCAAAACAAAGTGAAGAAAAGAAAAGGGATTATTACATCTACAAGTGATGTTTTGTTGATTGCTATGAGATCGTAAATCAGATATCTTCTTTCCTGCTTCTGTGTACTCGGGTCAGTATCAATTATCATTTCTCCATCAAGTAACGTGTAGTTATGAGTGTTGCCAGCTGTACTCTAACAAAAAAATATCTCAGAAATAAGCTATTTAATGGTCAACAAGAATTTTTTTTTATCTATTTACTTATGAACGGGTCCAAATTTGGTTTGTGTTATATAGCAAACGGGTCAGAATAAAAAATTTAGCTAAAAGGGGACTAGGTCAAGTGGGTTGAACGGGTCAAACAGGTTGAAATTGGGATCCTAATTCCTCTCTCATGCATTTCAAAACTACTTAATTTTTATATTCCTAAACTTTAGGGACATTACTTTAAGTTTGGAGAAACATTATTAAAAAATATGGAAATAAAAATTATTAAAACATACTCTAAGGTTATAATACCTCATTAACATCTCCACATGGAAACCGCAACTGAACACTTCTAAAATTGAAATTTCTGTCAATTAAATAACATCCATCCCATGTTATTAACATCATATATCGTGTTCCATCAGCTTTCCATGTGGCATAATAATAGCGTTGCCTCAACAGTTGTAAGTTGTCCCTGAATTTAAACAATAAATAGTATAAAAACCTTGAAAAACAAATCATTAATCTACATATCATATTTGTAAAGAATTTTACGAATATAAGTACTTACATAAATGGGACTTACAACATTTCATGATTAAATAATTGAGAATTAAGCTCAATCATGCATAATTTGAAGAAGAAACGAAAGATGACAGAAATAAATAATTAAACTGCACCTGCTAAGAGATACAGGGTGTGATCCTGGAAATTGTGGCTTTCCTCGTCCCTAAAATTAAAAAAATTTTAAAAACGTAAAAGTCATCTTCCCGTGCATAAATGATATTCTAAAAAAATAAGCATCCATAATTAATATTTGTTACAATAACGCATATTATATTCTCTCTTAATTGGTATTCAAAAATCTTGAATTTTTAATTTGGAACACGCCTATTACTAACTAACATAGGTACCAAGATGGGCTGCTAGCGCAGGTTCAATAGTCAAAACAAGTTCAGGTTAAAACTGGTCATTTTTAAGTAATGGTCAAAACGGTCCGGGTCAATTTAGGATGACCCCAAACATTACCAGTACAGTATTATATAAATAATTAATGTGTTAATTATAAATTACATAAAAAACATTGTTATTACACAATAATCCAATTCCTTTAATAAAAGGCTTAAGGAGGTTCTATGCATTAAAAATAGACTTTGAGAGACTTTCAAGTTTCAACCTTTTTTACCCTTCCAGTTAAGTTGTTTGATTTTGACATGTTTGAGATAAAACAGAACCCAAATCAACTCATTCATAAGTGAACACAAACACCCTCATAGTCTTTACATCAAACATTAAAGCTAAAATCAAGTACGAAAATATACGACTACTTTTTCTTAATTAAAAATATATTAAAAATTCTTACCCGTACAGTCAACTTTAAAACATTATTGCAAAACTGTCTCATTGACTCTATTTGATTAAATGGAACCGGATCTCCCAATATATCATCATTTGTCATCTTGTACGGAATTATATCATTTGTTAATTCAGAACCTTCTACAGAATTTTCCATCTCACTTGATTCTAAATCATTGTCCTGCAAATTTTTTATAATTAGAAGATTAATCACAAGGGTCAATTTAGAGGTGGTAAAATGAGCGGTTAAACAGTTAAAACGGGTAAAATTGGTACGGGTCGGGTTAGACTGAGTTGACATGTTCTGTAAATAATAAGTCAGTCAAATACGATTACAGAAGTACAAAACTATATTACTTATCCTAAAGTAATTTTTTGAGTGAGATGATTCACCTGACCCGTTCAACCAAATTGAAATGTTGACCCCATTAACATAACATGAATAGACCAACTTAGAAATAAGCGGAAATTTTATACCTTATAAAAGTTCAAATTTTCATATATATTCCTTTAAATTTCATAGTATCATATACATCTTTTCAAAAAACTACAAAATATCGTGTTTACCCAATTCGCAGTAAATTTCATATTACCAATTACTTATAATTCTCTGTTTCACTCAAAAAACTATTAAACTAAAAGAATATTATGCATTGAATTGGTTCACAGTAATAACTTTGTTTTCATATTCTGTTTATCAATGAAATAGACTACTTTAAGAAACTAATTATTTATTATCTTAAATTTTAGAGTAAATACAGAAATTGTCCCTGTGGTATTTCGGATTCTGTGTTTTTGTTTTTACACTTTTTTCCCGGGTTTTCTGCCCCGTGGTCCTAATCATAGTTACCAGATTCGGGGTTCGCTCCGGTACGAAATCGAGAAACGGGTACGCGATTCGCAAGGGTTGCACGTTTCCGATTCGGTGGGGGTAGGTTCATTTCGGTACGATCCGATACGATCCGGTACAACCGGGTACGATGTACTAGAAATAGGAACCATAATATACATAATATCCATTATTTCTTTATCTAGAATTCAATTTCATTAACCAAAAAGTAACACTTGAAAAGAATACTTGGCTTTTTAAATTAAAAAATTTATTTGGAGGCATGAAAAACACATTTAATAAACTAAAAGGACTAAAAATGTAATTTATTTTCAATTATACATCTCTTTTCAATGCACGCTCTCTCTTTCTTCCGAATCGTCGGCTTGGAAATCAACATACGCACCATTGTTGGCCTTGGAAATCGACGGGTATGCAAAATCGTCGGCTTTAATTCGTGATTCTGGGTTTGATTCGACGATTGCAGTCCACAGAATCGCAAGTCTCACTTCGTTTGCACTTCTATTTCATCGATTAGGGTTCGACGCATAATCAATTCGGGTACGCATCTTTTTCGAATCGAACACCGAATCCTTGTATGTGCGGTTCGCTTTCGTACCCCGATTGGGTACGAAACGAACGGAAACAGATTCATGAGTTTTTTAGCGAATCTGGTAACTATGGTCCTAATTTTTCCTTTTTTTTTGTCCTTCCATCCAATTTCATCTATTTTTCACTCGTCTAAATTACAGATATTGTCCTTGTGGTCAAATTCTATAATTTAGGCTGTGGGAAATGGAAAAGGAGAGAAGTACCCTCACATGTTTGACAAGTGATGGGGTTTAACAGTGAAAAAATATGTGGAATTGGACAGAAGAACAAAAAAAAGGAAAAATGAGGACCACAAGGACAAAAAACCCGGAAAAAAGTTTAAGGACAAAAATACCCCAGGGACAATTTATGTAGCTTACTCTGAATTTGACATGGATCGAGTAAATATGATAATTTGATATATAGGAGGATACATATAAAATTCTAAACTTTTAAAAGGAAATATATGAAATTAACCCTAAGAATAAATTGGTCAAAATTCCAACCTGGAAGCATATGAATAACATACCTGCAAACCAGCAGTTACATCATCATCCCGATCAGGTGACTTTTTCCACTCAGGGGTTTGCGGGCAGACAAAATTTTCAGGAATTTGTTCACCAAAAAGATTATACAAATCATTAACATAATCTTGTTTATAAATCCCGGGAGGACGTGCTTCATAAAATCTATTTATGGCCTGCATAAATTATCAACTTGATTTGGTCAAAGAGTCAAACAACATAAAATATTTTATTTGAGTAGTTAAAATGTTAAATTACATACCTCTGTAACAGAAAGTGATTCTGTTTGTATAAGAAAATGAACAATCATAAAACCTGTCCGATTATGGCCATGTGTACAATGGACAAGAACATATTTATTTGACTGAGCATGTTGGGAGCTGAAACGGGTCACCTGATTGCAGATCAGCTCATTTTCATTATTACCAAAATTCTCCACAAAAAATAAAAAAAATAAAAAATAATATAAAGAATCTTGAATATGAGTAAAAACAGGCTGCTTGAGCTACGATAACTATAGAGCCTTATTTTCAGTTATAAGTGTTTAAGTTGAGTATGTAGTTGTTCATTAGTTCGGGTTATACATAGATTAAAATTAAGATACTAATTATATTGGTGAATATTTAAATATCGTGTTCAAGTGTTCAACAACACAATTTTTTTTTCTTATTTTTATTGTGTATTAATGTTTAATATGTAGAAGCTTAATTTTAAATGACTTGCACTTTTTCAAAAAAAAAATTATTATGGAAGGTGTAATTATTACGAGCATTAAAATGTAGTTTTGAATCTTGAAATTTGAAAAATTAAGAGATTAACACTTAGAGCTAAATGCTTACATATAGGAGTAAGATAAGGTGTATATATAATTATAATTATATATATACATACACACACAGACATATATATACATTTAACATTTTAACTACATGCAGTGAAAAATAATGTCATACTGATACAACAGAAACATACCTCTTGCATAAATTTTTCTACAGAATCGTTATCAGGGACTTCATCCCTTCCTGCACACCTAATCTGCAATTAAAAAAGTCGAGAAATCTAATTAACTGTTTTTTATGGACAATTATAACAACCAATATGCAGCTTATTGATGATTGTACCTTAACATATCTAATACCTTCTCTGGTCCAATCTGACTCACGATAGTACCGATTAGTGTTTGTTAGATCGATTACTAAACCTACCTGGAAGAAGATATATAATTGCTAAGTAAGCTGGTAAAACAAGAATTAGAACAATTAACATAAAAAAAATAACAAACCTCATCATTGAAATGCATTGGGATAATATAGAAATACAAGAAATGGGTAATTTCGACCCGTTGGATTCAGGCTATGTTTTATTCTAACGCATTAAACGGGTAACATAAAAGAAATGGGTCGAAAGTCAACCAAAGTGTATTTTTCATGCAAAAAATCCTCTGATAATTTTATTCAAAACAAGGATATCATTATTAAAAGGTCAAATGTCATAAAATAAAAATAAACTTTAGTTGGTGATTTGTGTATCTACCCAAATAATACTATTTTGTTGTACCATTATGGAAGAAGACTCGGCCAAAATGTGGACTTCCACATGAATACAAAAAAAAAAATGGATGGTCCGTTTGGGATATATAACTTTTATGGTTCATTTTGGTAATATCAACTTTTTAGTCTGCCTATATTGGTAATTAAAGTTTATTCAATTCCATATCTGGTAATTAAAAGATTTTTTTAGGCACTGTGTGTTTTAATTACCTTAATAGGCAAGCTAAAAACTTGTAATTACCAAAACAAACCTTAGGCACTTATAATTACCAAAACAGACCACCACCTAAAGTGCTTGCTATTATACGACAGTTTCCCTTATTACAATAAGATAATCTTCTTTATCTCATATTTTGACACTTTAACTTTTTATCAGAAAAAAATTGACAAGCTTTTTCTGGTCAACCTAGCATAACTCGTACCAAAATATTACTCACTGCCCCATTTTTTCACCAATAGGAAAAACTACAGTAGTCTAAAGCATCTAATAAAATGGGTACTTACTTCTCTCCCCACACGTCTTTGCTGACGAATCGCTTGTTGAGGGGAATATCTTTTATCAGGGGTAATTTTGTCATTAAAAGATTCGCCAAGAGGAACTTTTGAAGGAATAATAAAACTTATTGCATCCCCATATGGTGGGCAGTCCAACCAACCTACAATGCAAAAGCATATTTGATAATACAACATTTGTATACGCAATAATATATTTCAAGGATTGAAATTATCAAATTTAAATATCCAGTTTGATCTAGAAAGCAAGTACATTTATTCATCTTAAAAAAGAAAAAGAAAATTTTAAAAAGAAAATCATAAACTAGGTCAAAAGCATATTACTTCATTTGTGTACACAATCAAATAATTCAAAGATTACCATTGTTTCAAAAATCGATTAATTGACGCCTAGGCGGCCAAAGGGGGTTCCCCGCCACGTTTTAGGTATAAATTATAATCAGCCACGCTAGACAGTTTTCGGCGGTCAAACTCGGGGTTAGGTGGTCAAAATCAGTCAAAATCGGTCAAAAATCAAGCATTGTAGCTAAAAACTCATTTTTTTGTAGAAATCAAATTAATATTTTTACAAATTATAGTTGAGCATTGTTGATTTAAGCTTTGAAGTATTATATGTAAACTTTAACATATAATTTCAATCTTTTTTAATAATTTAACAAGCAAGGCTATTTCTTCATATTTTTAATTAAAAAAAAAGGAAATTTACTTTTTTTTAAGAGAAAAATGATATGCACGACCCTTAGGGCTATGGTTAAGGATGACTAAGCTGGTTAAAGTACACTTAGTTTAAGCATGAAAGTTATATCTTAACTATAGCCCTAAGTGCCATGGTTAGCAAAATCCAAAAAAAAAAATAAATAAATAAAAAATATGTGAAAACATGTATAACTTGAGGTCTACCTGGGGGAAGGCTATTTCGGTCATAAAATCCATTAGATCTACTCTGATTCTGATTACGTTTAGATGGTTTGGACATATGTGTAGGGTCCACTTCAGCATATCTTCTTTTTGATCCCCCATTTTCTCTCTCCTGTGGCTGAAAATCATTTGTACAATATTGGTCAAACTCGGTCAAATTCTCCAAAATGCTTACTTTCCTACCACTCCACTCTCCATAATACATTTTATGTTATTAGTCTTATTTTTAATATTATTATACAATATTAGTGTGATACATTTTACTTATCTATTTTTAAGAACTAGGGAAATTATATGTATAATATATAGATTTATACAATTTTATAAACATCTCAATTTGAGTACTCACCGAGTAACAGATAGCAAGTTTTACAACATTGATTAACGTCAAGGTGTCTTAAATATATTGTAGTGGTAACTTGAAAGAAAGACAAGAAATACTGGATCTAAATTGTAGTAAATTTCCACTCTCATGACTAGATATTAACCTGATTTATAATAGTAAACTAACATAATGGAAATGTGTTGGATTATATTTTCCTTATTTTTTAAGTGAGGTGAAACAAGGTAAATAATGCCGACTAAACTAAGCACATGATGTATATGAATATGCAAATGTAAAACAAAATAAAATAAAAAAATAAAATATAATTTACTTGGTCCATGGTGTCAATGTTTGTCACTTCCTCTGGTGAAGGAGAAGCATTCAAGTCCATGTGTTGATTCCCAACATCAACAGAAATATTTGATGATAATGTAAATCCAGCTACTAAAAAAGAGCTGAAATTCTATAAATAAATAAAAATGAATCAATATTCATCAACATAACATAACATAACATACCAAAAATTATAAATTATAACCACTAGCATGGCATTTATGTGAAGTTTGTGTGGACTACAGACAAAACTTTGTAACAAAAACGAAAAGTTTACAGATTCCATAAACACAAGAACACGCGTTTATGGTGTTGAGACGGTTGTTTTGATCTCACTGTAAGTGACTCCATTATATAATTATCTATGTACACATTTTAAAGTTCGTTGAATGCTTACTAATTTGAAAAAATATAGTTTTGTTTTAGATAGACGAGATAGTCAAATGTTTTGACTTTGTCCATTCTTAGCTTTTCAACTTAGAGGGTGTTTGGCACTTTGTCTAAAACTTATTTCAGAGCTAATAGGCTTATTGGAATTTGAAAAAAGCAGATAAGCTCATTTTTACACCAGCTTACCACCTTAAGCTTATAGGCTCAAATTAGCTATAATCTTAAGCTTAGAAGATCATAAGCAGTTCAAAATAGCTTAACCAAACACCCCAGATATGCACGAACATCATTCCATTCTCACAACATAATTTCTAGTTCTAATGTCACTACCTTGCAAACAGAAAGAACTTAATCTAATTCAAATTGCTAATTTGCTACCAAAATTCTGCTTTAAATGATTCCAAAATTGCTCTTCTAAGTATCATGAACTGACCATACATCCAAATTGCAAAAAGAAAAAATAACTGTTGCTCCCTTTGTCCGACAAAAAATCGACCATGTGCATTACACTACGCAGCAGTTGTTCAATTTAAAAGAGAAGAATCATAGAGACAATTCATAACAAAAAAACTTGAATTCAATTTTTCAATTGAAGAATCATGGATGGAGATCAACAACAATTGGTGGACTTCTATGAAATTAAAAGCGATTTAGTAGTTGTATGAATCGAATTAGCCATGATAATGTATTGAATAGCGGGAGCGCACCGTGAGAATGAAATTTTGGATTCGGATTTGGAAGAATGTTTTTTAGGGTTTTCGCCCGCCAGACAACTTGTGTAAAGGGCGAAAACGTACAAACAGACAATCAAAAACCGCCTATGCATTGAAGCCGCGCACAGGATCTACCTAAGAGCCCACTTCGCCACGTTTGCGCCACCTATGCGCCACATCACCATTTCACATTTTACATTCAAAACCTCCAAATATCCCCTCTACCATCACTTAAGCCATTTGGGCCCACCTCTTTTTTTTTCTTTTTCCTTTTTTTTAAAACCATAATACTTCATTAAAATAAATATTACACGATACAAAATAAAAATACCTAAAAAAGAAAAAAATTACCGAAAAAAAAATTAGGAAAAAAAATACCGAAAATTAAACAAAAAAAACTACTCGTCATCATCATCCACGTCAAGTTCATCTTCGTCGATGAGGTATTTTTCGCGGATCGCTCTTTTTTGCTTGATAATTCTAGCCTTATCCGCGCGCCCCAACCCCTCGGTGCTAGTGCCGAGGAATCTCAATTCTTCCAACCGCACGAAAACGTCATCCCGCGCCTTTGACCTTTCGTAAGCCGATTGAGCGGCTTCACTTTTCCGCCTAAACTCGGCCATCATAGCCTCGCCAAGGTCCGGCGGTGCGGCACTTCCGGCGGTGTTAGGGCCGGATGAACTTTCCGACTTACTTTTTTTGGCCTTACGAGACTTTCCCACCGGACGTGGTCTCGTATCTTCCCCGAAAAGTTCTTCGTTATCGGAGAGCGAAATGGGTTCGGGGGCGTCCCATTTCGGGCAATGTCGCAAAACTTCCCACGCACCTTCGTTGTTAAATTGTTTTTTTGACGACGACTCGTCACGGTACGCTTGTCGGACACGGGCCATAAAGTCGACCTCATTTTCACCGCTTCGGCTTGTACGTTGTAGACGTTTGTAGATACCGTTGAATTTTTGACAATTACCATTAAGGTCGACCACTTCCCCGTCAACATGTCTTTGGTACGCGACGTACAAACATCCTTGTTGAACTCAACAAGGATTTTGTTTCAAAAACATTCATCCGATTGGTCGGCGCCCTTTTCGCGGTCCTCGGAAACGCTAACCCAACACTCCGCCAATAAAACTTCTTCGGCGGCGTCCCACCGCATAACCTTCCGACTTAAGTTGACGGCAAATTTTTTCCCCTTTCTTCTCGCCTTTTCAACGGCGTCGGTGTCTTGAGGGGGTTGGTTTTGTTGAGATTGTTGTGGTTGAAAAGATTGTGGTTGTGACCATTGGTGTTGTGACCACATTTGAGGAGGGGGTTGAAATTGTTGTGGTTGTTGTTGAAGGTTTTGAAATTGTTGTTGAAGCATAAAGTGGTTGTATTGCTCTTGGGAAAATGTCGGCATCAAGGTGTTTTGGGTGGATGATACCGATTGTTGGGACGAAGGTGTTGACGGATTGGACGCCGGTGAGCCGGAACCTCCCCATCCGAGGATACCGTTCATCCAACCGGTAGGGGTGCCCAAAGGGTTGACCCGACCCGACCCTAACCCGAACCCGAACCCGATTACGCTTATCGGGTCGGGTCTATTCGGGTTCCATGTTATTATCGGGTTTTTTAAACCCGACCCGACCAACCCGATTCGTTATCGGGTCGGGTTTCGGGTTAGAATTTCTTACCTTTTTCGGGTTCGGGTTGACCCGATTAGACCCGATTAAAGTTTAAGTATTTTATTTCCTTTAAAAATTAACATATTTTTACTATTAAATCAATTAATTAGCAAATTATATGATAAATTATTCAATAAAAATCAATTAATAATTAAAAATGTTAAATAAATACTCATAAAATTCAATATATTAAATAATTTCTATAGTTTTTACCAAAAATTCCTAACTCAAGTGTAACCCGACCAACCCGATCGGGTCAACCCGACAAACCCGAAACCCGACCAACCCGAACCCGACAAACCCGAATCCTTATCGGGTCGGGTTTCGGGTTAAAATTTTTTAACCTCAAACCCGACAGACCCGACCCGATAAGAGCCGGGTCGGGTCGGGTTGACCCGTTGGGCACCCCTACCAACCGGGGTGTGGTGGTTGAGACATTTTGGAGAGTGAAAGGGTTAGAAATTGTAGAGAGTTTTTGAGAGTGAAAGTGTAAGAAATGTTGTGAAAGAAGGTTATGGTTAAATGAGTTATTTATAATAGGTTTTATTTATAAAAAAAATTAAAAAATAAAATAAAAATTCTGGAAAACTAGCCGTTTCCAACGGCTAGTCCACGTGGCACTCGCTCATTGGTCCGCTGCATCCGTCGACCATCCGGCGCAACACCTCGCTCGCTTAGCGGGCGGTGTCGTGGCGCGTCCGGCGCGCCAAGGTGGCGTCCGGCGCCCACCCCCTCTCGCCACCACACCGGATTCTCTAAACGTCGTCGTTTTGCCGCGTAATCTATAAAAGTATAAAACCTCAAATGATTATTGAGATACTTCTTGACTAGATTGGGTAGGTTTTGATTGATTTTGACCTAACATCGAATACAATAAGTCAGTGACAAAAGTTCGGTTAGCTAAAAACCGTAAATAACGGTATTGCCCTACCATCCAAGGAATGCAAGCTATGTTAACCACATTTTCTATTCTTATCCGGTGACTATGCATTTATGGAACTTGATCATCGCATGATGTCAAATAGATACTGGGCATCACAACTCTTTAAATGATATTTTCTTCAAAGTCATCGAGGCGGGCAAATCCATGAGAAGTAAAAAACTTCTTCAAGAGTAGTCTAATGTAGCTTATATGGAAAGCTAGGAATAACTCGATATACAATAATATTAAATCTTCTAAGTTCAATAATTATAAAGGAGCTTCAATCAATGGTGTATACTTGGATAAAATATAGGACTAGCTATAATAATATTCCATGGTCTATGTGGTGCTTTTGACCTATTTTATCGTTGTAATTTGCTTTTGTGACATTGTACTTCACCTGCCTCCTTGCTAGTATTTTAATTTACATATTTTTCGTTTTGGGGTGGGATATGATGGTTTTGCCGAAGCTCCCTCGTCTTCCCCCTCTTTGTCGTTCAGAAAAAAGCTAAAAATCATAATTATACTATTTCAGTTAATTGGTGGATCGGGATCTGTTAAAGACTTATAAAATTTTAACTTACTAGTACATTTTCAGTTCATTTTTAGCATTTTTATTTGTAAGTAGTGAGTTCTACATATGTTGTTGACGTAATTATAAAAAACAATCAGACCAATATTTAACCCCAACATATAATTGGAATGTGAAAACTTGAAAAATGAATAAGTACGTCCAAATATAATTTTTCAATAATTCACATAGAATAAATAATAACCTGTCTTTAAAGATGTCCGAAATGATCTCATAATGATTATGAGAAGTTTCGAAAATGATCATGGCAATGGTTATGTAACACCGCAAATTTAAACCCGATTTTTTTTAAATAACGGAAGCGTAACATTCAAACCATATTAAGTTAAGTTATTTTACAAAATACAACTTTAAACATAATATTAATCAAAACGTCAAAACGGTTTAATGTGTTACTATAAAACGGCTCGGTTACAAAATACTATCAGAGCAACCATTGATCAACCATTCCTAACCAGCACCCATTGACCTGCCCATCAAACTGAACCTGCAAAAGAGTCAACGAGGTGGGGGATTAGCTAACAGCTAAGTGAATAAGTTTAAACAAGCAATATATAATAGAATAAACGGTATGAATTCACACTTTCCCAGTTAGTTATATTTGAAAAGGAACGGCGGTTCGGCCGAACCTTAAATTATTGTCGGCCTAACAATGATAACCGATAGCCCTTTACTCAATGACGGTGTGTACCTCCTTAGAACAACCAGTGCTTCTAGGACGGTACACAACATTCATAAGTAAACATATGTCCAGTAGAATGTTCCAATTACTGACCTCTTCCCCAAATGTGCACTTAATTAATTATTGTTATTAATTATACCGAAGAGTAACCATGTAATAAAATTCACAGCTAAATTCTGCAACCGAAGAAGTTCGCGCCACGAGACACAGCAAACTGTGCATGTGTGCACCAACTATGCATATATGCACCAACTATGCATACATGCACAAACCAATATGCACCAACTATGCATATATGCACCAACCAATGCATATATGCATCAACCAATGCTTAATCAATGCATATATGCACCAATCACCCGGATATGTAATTTCCTACCAAATTGCAACACATATAGATTGCAGTCTAAATCTACTCACCTGAGCTCTCTAAGCTCCACTCACTGGTCTAATATTACCGAGTCTTCCCCTTTTCCTGAAATCAATAATGAATACCGATTAGTAACTCGAATTCGTCAAATAATAACAATAGTCAATATATATTCAAAACTAGTATTTCTCATCGACAATACTTCCATCTAGTTGAAGTATACCAATTGTATAATTACCATTCTACTATCACTTTTACAAGTCAAAGTCAACCAACATATTAGCAAATAATCCCATTTTGACATATTGTGACCAAACGGGTCAAAACCAAGCAAACTAACTTTAACACTTCACAATTCATGTCTTGTAAAACCTACAATTCCCAACTTATCACAATTAAACTTCTAAAGTCACATATAAACCAAACAATGCATTTTTAGACTAAATTTAACATATAGGCCCAAACGGGTCAAAACCGAGAGCAAGGTTCTAATACTTCAAAAGCATAATTTTTATCAAGCATACAATTACCATTTTTTGACAAACCTCATGTTTACATGTAATACTTCGAAACACCCAAACTTTTTCAATAAATGGTTGACCCGAAAAAGACACCTCCGACCACCTGTAATAACTAAGAAATCTGAATACTTTTAGACCTTCGAAACGACTGGTCGCACGCCCAAAACGAAGTTATGGTTGCTTTTATATGATTTTTGCAAAACTACCAAAATTCAGCAAAAATGTGTCTTTTTTGAGCTTACGGGTTTTTTACAAATTTCACCCAAAAACTAATTTAAACATGCTAAATACTTCCAATTTAGATCACAATCAACATAAACAACATTTATCACTTCTAATATGTTATTGTTACTTAAACACCATTAAATCCTAAGAATCATAAATTTCATACTTAAGGTAAGAAAACCCATCTTCTTCATATCACCATTGATGGAGCTCTCATGGAAACTTCACAATTCAAGGTTTCTTCTACTAATTAGGCACATACTTGAGTTAGTGATCATAAAGAAGCTTGAATGTAACATCCTAAAACCGGTCTATTAGTTTTATATATATTTTGTATATGATATATAATTAAATTATTTGACCATATGTGGAATTATTTGGGTAATTGTTTAAATGGTGTGATATTTTAACCAATGGGTTAAAATATCTTTTTAATGAAATATTTTATTGTCTATGTGTATTTTATATGTCTAGATTCACTTTTGAATTTCGATTCTGAAAATATCTTCGTTGTTAAAAACAGAGTTCGTTTGATATTTTAAATAAATTAACTATAAACCGGACTTTTCGTATCGCATTGTTAAAAATCTGAAATTTGGCTAGTGAGGGGCCCACCCCCTTTGTTTGAAATGGATGGGATAAGGGGAAAAACCCTTATCCCCTTTTTGTCACTTATCCATTGTTTTTCATCCAAGAACTCTATCTCAAAACATAATTTCCGGTTTTGCTTTTTCACCGTACAAATCAACCTTCAAATCTTCATAACTTCTTCATTTTAAGTCCAAATTTGGTGATTCAAGTTGCCAAATCACCACAATAACTTCCTCTACAACATACCACCTTTAAAAACCCACAAAGTGACTGAAACACTTCCGAATTTAGGCCCTAAGCTGCTGTCCAGATTCTTACATCTTTATATCCTTGGTTTAACCAAGTAGAACAACTCCATAGTTGTTCTTGGTGTATTTTTTTGAAGGTCCTTGCTTAGTTCTTGATCATTCTTGCTATAAACCTGTTTTGTGTAGATCTTGGGGTAAGCTTTTATCTCTTGTTGTTTGTCTTGAAGTTTCTTGACTAGTTCATAAACTAGGGTTTTAAGATTTGGTGGGTTTTAACTAAATGATGAAATTTATGGATCTTTTCGTATTTTATATGTAAAGGAGACTTATTATAAGTGTTATAACTAGCAAAATCATATTTTTGGTGGAAGATCCATAAATCACCATTTTAGGTGATTTTGGAGAAAAAGATGGATTTTTCCTAAAGAAGTTAGATCTTGGATTTTTAGGGTTTTTTTGGTAAAGTAGGTTAAACTAACATGTTGGCAGTGTTAGATGTTGACTTGGTGGGTTATGACTTGAAAAGATGAATATTATTAGTTATTATGTTTTATGAGTTTTTATTCTATATTATAAACTAGTTAATGAGTTTTAGTGACTACTTGGTGATAATATGTCATTTATATGATTTATGGATTTTATGGCTAGTTGTGTTAAGATGACATGTTGAATATATTAGTTGTGATTTATAATCAACCATTGTGTTATTTGATAAGTTGACTAGTTGTGATATTGTTGGGTAAAATTGTTAGTTAAAAGCTAGTTGGATTTTATGTCTAAATATGAACTAGTAAATGAGACTTATTATAAGTGTTATAACTAGTAAAATCATATTTTTGGTGGAAGATCCATAAATCACCATTTTAGGTGATTTTGGAGAAAAAGATGGGTTTTTTTCTAAAGAACTTAGATCTTGGATGTTTAGGGGTTTTGTGGTTAAAGTTTGTTAAACTAACATGTTGGTAGTGTTAGATGTTGACTTGGTGGGTTATGACTTGAAAAGATGAATATTTTTAGTTTTAATGTTTTATGAGTTTTTATTCTATATTATAAACTAGTTAATGAGTTTTAGTGACTAGTTGGTGATACTATGTCATTTATATGATTTATGGATTTTATGGCTAGTTGTGTTAAGATGACATGTTGAATATGTTAGTTGTGATTTATAATCAACCATTGTGTTATTTGATAAGTTGACTAGTTGTGATATTGTTGGGTAAAATTGTTAGTCAAAAGCTAGTTGGATTTTATGTCTAAATATGAACTAGTAAGTTGAGAGTTGGTAATCTTGTATTAAAAATAGAGTTTAATCTTTATGAAAATGATTAATTAATTATGAACTGTTAAATGGTATAATTATAACATTTATAGTTGTGTTTGGAAGTGTTAAAGTTAAATACGGGCTTTTGACCCGTTTGGGCCATTTGGTGGTAAAATGACTTGTAGCTTGAATGGTATAAGTATAAGTGGTTTTGTCATGTTTATGTGTTAGTGTTAGTGTTAGTAACACTTGGTGGTTGTTAAGTTATAATGTAAATCGGTGAATTCTAAGTTGAGGATATGATTGTAGTTGTAGAAGGTATTATTGTTAATAATCCGGTTTTAACCCATTGGATGTAAAGAATGTATGCTTGTTAGTTGACGTGTGATGAATGTATAATATGGTCATGGCATGTATACTAAGATGTTTCAAGTGTTTGGCTTTTATTTGGGTCAAGAGTTAGTATATGAACTATTTGACAATTTTTGTAATCTTGTAGTGTTGATTACTAATTCGGTATTCCATTGGGTTCACACGAAATGGGAGGACAACTCAGTGACATTAAACTACTAGGTTGATGGAAAGGAGAAGGTTACGGTGAGTGGATTTATGTAACGCCCCGAAAATTTTAATAATTAGATAATAGTATTTTAATTATCATATTTATTTTATTTTCTTTTAAAATGATTAATCAATAAATTAATTATAAAGAGGTTAGTCGGTTCGTATTATTAGTTAGGCGACCTGTAGTTAGACGGTTCGTATTATTTAGATGCTTTTATTATTTGGACACTTTATTATGTTTATAAACGTTCATATATTGCTAAGGGTAATTAAATAGTTGGTCTCAAGTTTGGACCGGTTAGTTAACCGTAAGAGTCGAGTAGTATTTGTTTTAGTCGGACCGGCCATAGGCCAAGGCCCTTGGGCTTTCGAGTTGTGGGCTTGATTAATTGAGGCTCATTATACCCTAAACCTAATTACTTCTTAATTAAATTTTTAACCGTCGACTACAACTCTCTTCTTTTCTTGCCGGCGAAATATTTTGAGTGTAGCGGCGATTCTTCTTTTTATTTTGGGGTTGACGAAAATTAGTTTTGGCGGAGGAAGTATTAGTTGATGATGGGATTTGTCCTACTCCAATCATGTGCATCAGATGGGAGCAAGCAAGCAAGCATGACATGATCATATGGTGGAATACTTATCTCCACGTGAGGTGCTTGGAGGAATTTGACTATATTGTTTTGGTTTCAACGTGGCTGCAAATTAGGATTGTTGTCAGTGGTTTTACTTGCTAAGCGGTGGTGATGTTGCGGTGGATTGGTATCGATTCTTTGTTTCCTTCCTGTTTCGTGATTACTCATTTATTTTTAAGCTGTATGTCAATTGGTGACCGAGAGTAGTAAAGCAGAGACGGGGAAACAAGGTGTTCGAGTTACCGAGCCAAGAGGGGGGTGTGAAGCCGAGGTCTGATTGAGAATTCGTGTATGGGTCAACATTTAATCGGTAGTTCCTAGTCTCTTTTCTTTTGTTCAGTTTTACTCATTATATTAATTCGGATTAAGCTGTGGACATGTCGTCAACGTGAAGGGCTCGGGTTTAGATTCATCGTGTGCTTAAATCATTGATTCGTTTCTAAATTTTTTATAACCTTTGTTGTTCTCGTCTTCCAAATTGTTAATCGAGACTAGAGTTGGTTGTTCTGTCCAGATTTCGTAACTGATGTCGAGATTCTGGTCTCTGATTTATAAGTATCGGGTTGGGTTAGGACCATTGTCGTTTTGCCTAAACGTTTTGATAACCGAAAAACCGGAAACCGAACCCGTAGGGTTCTTGGTTTCCTAAGACGAATATTTTATTGAACAAACGAACTTGGTTTTTGTAAATATAATCTCCGGTGATAAAAAGTGATTTTGGGGCTGTCGGTGTCTCGGGAATGAGCGGGTTGAGTCGGCTTGATATAACGTTTTTTTTTTAGTTCACTGTTTCCGGGCAGAATCTGCCTTCTGTTCTCAACTGTTTTTGAAGTACTTAAATTAATCTTTTGAACTTTTGGCCCGTGCTGGGACCTTGTTTTCTGAGTTTGCTTTTCAACGCCGCAACCCTCTCGTCAATCCGAATTACGGTTTAAAAGTTATAACTATTTTAATATGCTGCTGTTAGGAAAATGACCTGTGCGTCATGTCTGTCTTGCGACACTGTTTTGAGACCCTTAGAGTCTGTTTTGTCCAGTGACCGTCTCACAGAGATATGTAGTTCTGGTTGTCTACTTTTCAAGGTAAAAATATGGGATAAATCGACTGCACAGTTTAAGAGTTATGGCAGTTCCCGTGAGACTGACGGGTGCTGCCAGTTTTTCTGAAATATTGATAAGTGGTTAGATTTTAATCCAGGATTTCGATTTATGCTTTAGGTCCGTCTAGGAGATAATTTGCTGAATCTTTGATGCCCGTGAACCAGTTGGAGCTTACGTTTCTCGAGGTGAGTATTCTCACCGTGTATTCAGTTATAACGATACGTGCATGACTCATATGGTTAACTAGTTTGATCTGTTGTACTTTCTGTGTGTTGATCTGTTATCTGTGTGACTGTTTTTACATACCACTGATCTGAGACGGACGTGCCGAGTATCTGAGCCGGTACCAAGTCATTTTGTGCTACTAAGTGATAGGTCTATCTGTGTGGTTTATGTTAGGAGTTGAACACATAAAAATAACTAATAAATCTCAGTGGAAAATCTCGGTGGAAATTCTGTGTGGTCCCGTGTGGCAATTCTGTGTGGGCCCTTGTGGCAAATTCTGTGTGGGCCCTTGTGGCAAATTCTGTGTGGGCCCTTGTGGCATTTTAGTGTAAGGAGAGGCGAGGTTGATCTCTCGACTCGATTTACACAAGCGCGCTATATAAATTTAAAAGATACAAAAACTGAGAAATTAACTTAGTGGTAAATGATTTGGAGTTCACCTGTGTGCCCTCATGTATTGTATGTTTTAGTTGTTTGCATTTTGAGTTTATTCACTCAGCTTCCCCGCTGACCCCAAAATCTCCCTCCCATTTTTCAGGTACTAGCAAAGGAAAGGAGAAGGTGGACGGTTGACTGCTGTACTACTTCTGAGTGCTGATGTGAAACGTTTTTATTAATTTAAAACTCTGAATTTAATTAAGACTTTTCCGCACTTAATACATTTTATATTAAACAATTATTCTTTTGGGATTATTTATGGGACCTTTTTGATTATAATATTGTACACAAAATTTTTAAAAATCTTGTAAATTTTAGGGTGTTACAAGTTGGTATCAGAGCACTGACTTGAGGGATTTGGGTTCGCAAGGGGCGAATTCAAACTCAAGTTGAAATTTTTTTTTTGGAAAGAGTAAAACAGTTTCTAAGAGAAGTTTCACATCAAACGTACAGCATGTCACGTCGACCTTCATTTTTCCTGCTGCTGGTAATATTTAAGACCTTTTATTTATTTGGGAATTTCGTTGCATTATGTGTTTTGAGGAAGGACAAATATGAGAATTGCTGTTATTATTTTGAGTATAATTTTAATTTAATGCTGAGGGTATTTCGCGACGAGGATCGTTTTTCTGAGTATATTTTTCGTGTGTAATTCTAAGTACATCTGCGTTGTACATGCTAAAAACTATAATTACATAATATTTGATATAATCTGTGAGATTTTATAATTCTGAGAAATTCTAACCAATAAGGGTAATAAATGAATATAAAATTATGATACAAACTTCATAAATTATTTAACTAGAACATATTTTGGGGTAAATAAGAAAAGAGGAGTAATAAATTTTTCATATTGATAAAATACTGAAACTTTTCGTTTTGGGAAAACGCTTAATAGAAAGAGTTACTGAAACGAGTAAACTGTGAAACGAGTAAATAAAAGATATTTTTATTATCAACAGATTTAAAGAATATTTTTATGATGGTTATCAAGTCTAGTAAAACGAAAGTACCGAGAACATATTTTTTTAAAAGTTTTATTTAAAATTGATAATGGTTTAAATTTAATTTTTTTTACATTTGAGCTAGACGAAAAATCTTAACTAGAATTGACTTTTATTTTTATCTGTTATTTAAGAGTCGTTTTTTTTTTTAATTTTAAAAACTTTAGTTGGATTAAGCATGTTTTTAAATGTTGAATTATCATTTGAGATTTTATTTAGTGGAACATTTTCACTTATTTATCAAATTTAAAATTTTTAAATTTATGAGAATTTGGGTGTTATGAAATCTTTGGACAATAAAAAAAAAATTAAATTAAATTAAAAAGGAAAATGCTTTTATAAAGAGATGAGACACGATGTATTGAGAAAACCTTTTTGCCAAGAAAATAATAAACTGAGATTTATTAAATTGAGATCAAAGGAGAAAACTTTTTAAATATGTGATTTAAATAACTGAGTGTGAAAATCCATAATTGTTTTTATAAGCTAAGTGAGAGATTGTTAAATAAACGCAGAGATATTGAATAAACTATATATGTTTATTATACCAACTAATCGAGGATTGTCGAGTCAAATTAAACAGCAATTATCCAGGTTTACCTTTAAAGTGTGTTTATTAAAAGTGAACTAAATGGATACTATCATCACGAATTCGGTGATAATCTATTTAAAAATGAATTATAAGAGTTTATTAGTTATATTATGTTCTGAATTAAAAACATAATAAAATACTTTGGCTGAGTGCCTTTTTGCTGAGTGCATTTATGAGTAATGTTTATAAGATTTTGAGTAATTTATCAGATATGAAAGTAAAATTTTCTTCCTTTTTAGTGTGATTTGCTGGTGGATTTATGTGTGGGAAGTTGTGAACTTTGGGATTGACCCGTGACCAAACAAAGGTAGGTGTCGAAAGTAATAGAGGGCCCCTATTACCGTACACACAGGACTTTTGGTTGGTTAGGGGGAGATTTTGAGGGGAACGATGGACCAATGCTTGTTATTGTGAAATTAGTATGTGTATCTTAATTGTTTGTGTGACTACATGCTTGCTTGTTTATTTTGGTAGACAATACTAGTTCCAAACTCGAGGACGAGTTTTTCTCCAAGTGGAGTTGAGTAGGAGTAAAAAGGAAAATTTCCAAGAATTAGTTATCATTGACTACCATTTTTTAAATATTATGACCATGATGCTCATGCATAGAGATTTTTCTGGGTAAAGAAGTTAAGTGTGAAATATAGAGAATATAATTGATCAGAGAGTTTACAAGAGTAATTATCGAACTGAGTAATTAAGATTATTTAAAGTCATTTCACAGGGTAATTATAGAGTTTATAAAATTGATAACCGAGATAATTAGGCTGAGTGTAAATGTGCAAATGAGATGTTACAAATATTATAACTATATAGCTAATGAGATAATGAGAAATAATAAAGTAATGAGAATATATAATGTGTCGGATATGAGGAAACGAGTAAAAATGAGGTTGTTAATTGGAGTTGATAATGAATTATTAAAACGAGCTCAAATGAGAAAATTTCATGTAGATTGATTATTGAGTAAATTTTTAAGTTATAAGAAGTTTATAAATCGTGTTAAATGAACAGGTCGATAAAGCAAGTTAAAAGAGAAAAGTTTTAAATTGTCGGGAAGTTCTATTTAAAATTTGGAGGTGCTATAAAGTTCTTATGAGAAAATTATATTTTGTGAGTAATATATTTTATTTGGAGTTATCGAATAATATTTTATTTATTAATTTATTTAATTTTTAAAATTTTGAAGTGTTATAAAATTTTATGATAAAAAAATAAATAAAATTATTTATGAGCAATTATTAAATGAGTTGAAGTTTATATTGAACTAAGGAGAAATTTCTAAAAGACGAGAAAGTATTAAAATAATGAACAATGAGAAAATCCTTAAATTGGGAATAAAAGGTAATTGTGTATTGAGTAAATGAGAACTAATGGATTAATTCGTAAATCGAGTAATGAGAAATCAGTCAAATAAGTGTATAAAATTTAATTGATTGTTGTTTTAGTAAAAAGTGGGTAATATGAGTTTAATGAGTAAATAGGTGGTCCAAATAATAAAAATAAAAAGTTATAAGTTGACTTGTGGGAAGTCATTAAGCGAGGTTTGAAATAAGTTATTAGTATAGATTGAGATAAGTTAAAAGTTGAATTATGAAAATTTTAATCGAGTATATGGGAGATGAATCGGATGTGTGTAATTATACCTTTACATGATTATATATGAGATTTATGTGTGGTAGGAAACGCTGTTGATGATAGATATTGTTACCTTCTAAGTTACAATTCTGGGTATAGTTCTGAACTACATTCGTGAGTGACATTTCTGGGTAAATACTTGAGTTGCTTATTGTGTGCTTATGATTCTTCGTGTATCATCCTGCATTCCTGGGTGAATTACATGAGTACTACTGGGTGATTTTGAATTCTGTTCCTTGGCAATGTGCCTGCTTTTGTGTTATTTGACAGTGGGGCGACCCACACATTCATTTCTTATGCTTTAGCAAAACGATGTCCCATAGTGTAGAGAACCTTTATGAGCCATTCTGATAGAGAATTGTCTATAATGAGATTTTCTTATGTTGCTAAAATGTATAGTTACCACTTAATAGAGTTGTACGAGAAGAAATTTCTCGTAAAAACTTATTGTTATCGCCATGAGAGAGCCATGTGTGGTAGTGAGTATGGATTGAATGACCAAGTTCCACGCCGAGATCATCTAACATCATCAACAAATCAGTAGCAAATTCCAAGTGGAGTTGAATCGGAGATTCAACGTAACATTAACCGTTAGGTACAACAACTGTGTCTGATTTTTTTTTGTGTTATTTTCGACATCGCTTTTCTTCGATGAGATGCTTAGAGAGCATTTCGATTTTTATTCTTTTTGTGCCCTAATCATTTTGCGCCGTTAGAGATGGAAAATTCGTGTAAGCAAGAGCCGGAGTTTATTTTCGTTATTTCATAACTTTATCATTTTTCTCTATTGCGGATGTGTGTCGTTGGCGAGCCTGTAATTGAGACGTGAGATTTTTATCCTAACCTTCTTCTGAGCCATGACTTCGGGGACGAAGTCTATTTCAAGTGGAGTTGAGTTGTAACGCCCCGAAAATTTTAATAATTAGATAATAGTATTTTAATTATCATATTTATTTTATTTTCTTTTAAAATGATTAATCAATAAATTAATTATAAAGAGGTTAGTCGGTTCGTATTATTAGTTAGGCGACCTGTAGTTAGACGGTTCGTATTATTTAGATGCTTTTATTATTTGGACACTTTATTATGTTTATAAACGTTCATATATTGCTAAGGGTAATTAAATAGTTGGTCTCAAGTTTGGACCGGTTAGTTAACCGTAAGAGTCGAGTAGTATTTGTTTTAGTCGGACCGGCCATAGGCCAAGGCCCTTGGGCTTTCGAGTTGTGGGCTTGATTAATTGAGGCTCATTATACCCTAAACCTAATTACTTCTTAATTAAATTTTTAACCGTCGACTACAACTCTCTTCTTTTCTTGCCGGCGAAATATTTTGAGTGTAGCGGCGATTCTTCTTTTTATTTTGGGGTTGACGAAAATTAGTTTTGGCGGAGGAAGTATTAGTTGATGATGGGATTTGTCCTACTCCAATCATGTGCATCAGATGGGAGCAAGCAAGCAAGCATGACATGATCATATGGTGGAATACTTATCTCCACGTGAGGTGCTTGGAGGAATTTGACTATATTGTTTTGGTTTCAACGTGGCTGCAAATTAGGATTGTTGTCAGTGGTTTTACTTGCTAAGCGGTGGTGATGTTGCGGTGGATTGGTATCGATTCTTTGTTTCCTTCCTGTTTCGTGATTACTCATTTATTTTTAAGCTGTATGTCAATTGGTGACCGAGAGTAGTAAAGCAGAGACGGGGAAACAAGGTGTTCGAGTTACCGAGCCAAGAGGGGGGTGTGAAGCCGAGGTCTGATTGAGAATTCGTGTATGGGTCAACATTTAATCGGTAGTTCCTAGTCTCTTTTCTTTTGTTCAGTTTTACTCATTATATTAATTCGGATTAAGCTGTGGACATGTCGTCAACGTGAAGGGCTCGGGTTTAGATTCATCGTGTGCTTAAATCATTGATTCGTTTCTAAATTTTTTATAACCTTTGTTGTTCTCGTCTTCCAAATTGTTAATCGAGACTAGAGTTGGTTGTTCTGTCCAGATTTCGTAACTGATGTCGAGATTCTGGTCTCTGATTTATAAGTATCGGGTTGGGTTAGGACCATTGTCGTTTTGCCTAAACGTTTTGATAACCGAAAAACCGGAAACCGAACCCGTAGGGTTCTTGGTTTCCTAAGACGAATATTTTATTGAACAAACGAACTTGGTTTTTGTAAATATAATCTCCGGTGATAAAAAGTGATTTTGGGGCTGTCGGTGTCTCGGGAATGAGCGGGTTGAGTCGGCTTGATATAACGTTTTTTTTTTAGTTCACTGTTTCCGGGCAGAATCTGCCTTCTGTTCTCAACTGTTTTTGAAGTACTTAAATTAATCTTTTGAACTTTTGGCCCGTGAGGGGGACCTTGTTTTCTGAGTTTGCTTTTCAACGCCGCAACCCTCTCGTCAATCCGAATTACGGTTTAAAAGTTATAACTATTTTAATATGCTGCTGTTAGGAAAATGACCTGTGCGTCATGTCTGTCTTGCGACACTGTTTTGAGACCCTTAGAGTCTGTTTTGTCCAGTGACCGTCTCACAGAGATATGTAGTTCTGGTTGTCTACTTTTCAAGGTAAAAATATGGGATAAATCGACTGCACAGTTTAAGAGTTATGGCAGTTCCCGTGAGACTGACGGGTGCTGCCAGTTTTTCTGAAATATTGATAAGTGGTTAGATTTTAATCCAGGATTTCGATTTATGCTTTAGGTCCGTCTAGGAGATAATTTGCTGAATCTTTGATGCCCGTGAACCAGTTGGAGCTTACGTTTCTCGAGGTGAGTATTCTCACCGTGTATTCAGTTATAACGATACGTGCATGACTCATATGGTTAACTAGTTTGATCTGTTGTACTTTCTGTGTGTTGATCTGTTATCTGTGTGACTGTTTTTACATACCACTGATCTGAGACGGACGTGCCGAGTATCTGAGCCGGTACCAAGTCATTTTGTGCTACTAAGTGATAGGTCTATCTGTGTGGTTTATGTTAGGAGTTGAACACATAAAAATAACTAATAAATCTCAGTGGAAAATCTCGGTGGAAATTCTGTGTGGGCCCGTGTGGCAATTCTGTGTGGGCCCTTGTGGCAAATTCTGTGTGGGCCCTTGTGGCAAATTCTGTGTGGGCCCTTGTGGCAAATTCTGTGTGGGCCCTTGTGGCATTTTAGTGTAAGGAGAGGCGAGGTTGATCTCTCGACTCGATTTACACAAGCGCGCTATATAAATTTAAAAGATACAAAAACTGAGAAATTAACTTAGTGGTAAATGATTTGGAGTTCACCTGTGTGCCCTCATGTATTGTATGTTTTAGTTGTTTGCATTTTGAGTTTATTCACTCAGCTTCCCCGCTGACCCCAAAATCTCCCTCCCATTTTTCAGGTACTAGCAAAGGAAAGGAGAAGGTGGACGGTTGACTGCTTTACTACTTCTGAGTGCTGATGTGAAACGTTTTTATTAATTTAAAACTCTGAATTTAATTAAGACTTTTCCGCACTTAATACATTTTATATTAAACAATTATTCTTTTGGGATTATTTATGGGACCTTTTTGATTATAATATTGTACACAAAATTTTTAAAAATCTTGTAAATTTTAGGGTGTTACAATTTAACCTTCAAATTGTAGTTGATTACAAATGGTTCAGTATTGGCATACTTAGTGAAAACACAGAAAAAATAGCAGGCCTGGGGAGTTCATGACGAGAACTCGAGTTCGCGATCGTGAACTAGTGACAGAGATTTTGGGTTCGAGATGGGAACAGTTCATGACCAAGTTCACGGTGTGAATTCAAGTTCACGACGCGAACATGCAAAGTTCGCGGTGTGAATTTGTTGACTTACATTTCATCGTGATTCTTTGTAGCAAGCCTACTTGATATGTATACCTAGTTGATAGAGGACTATTATACATGACAATGTGCACATTCGGGATAAGTTCAGTGTCGGATCGATAACGGTTGGGCATAGTGTATCGACGATCGTGGTATTCGGACCTTACCTGTATGCGTTACACGTAAGGGGGTTTACCGGTGAGTTGGGTGCAGCGCTATCGATTACCATAGTTATGGCCAACCACGGTTTAAGGTTCGGCAAAGCCGCCGATCCTCTCAAATTGGTTACCCCATCGGAGATGATACTTACTTGCTTGCTTGCTAGTTGTACTTAGCATAATTTGTATGTTTATTCATTCACTTAGATTTTGTGCTAAACCATCCCTCATTGACACATTTTAGGTTGGAAGGCTTGAAACGGGTCGGGCATTGGACATGGCGTTTGACCATGCGTTTAGAAATGTATTTTATAAAAGGAGTCTAGTTTTTGTAATACCGTCTTTTAACTAATACTTTGGTTTGTAATATTTGTGGGACCTTATTTGTAACCTTGACTTAACTAGACACTAAACCTAATCGCCTTCGGGCATTTAAAAAAAATGGTTTCAAAATACGGTGTTACATTGAACTAACAATCAATTTCACATTTAAGCAAGAAATACATAAAACTATAAAAACCCTAGTTCATCAAATAACCTTGAACTTCAAGGACAATGAACAAGGAATGATAACTTACCTTTTTCTTAAACAAAATCGAGATTAACAGCTGAGAATTACAAGGATAGAGAGCTTTAGTCTTATGTTCGGAAGAAAAGGCAAAATGAGGGTGTATGTGTGTGTTATGGAATGAACAAAAGAGGAAGAAAGGAAAAGATCATAGGTGTTTTCTAATTCACCTCTACCCAACACGTGTATTACTCCACCCAAAAATCAGTTTCATTTAATTAACAGTATAATACTGTATTTTAATTTTACGATGATTAATTTAAAGGCATAAACGAACTCTAATTTACACAACGAAGATATATTTAGAACCTTGGTTCAAAAGGGAATCCAAATATATAATTATCATTAAAATATTTTAACATCTCAGGTTTTACTAACTTCAGCCCCATGGTTAAAATACAATTAAATTCAATTAAATCAAATAAAATTATTTAAAAATTTAAATAATAGAATATTATTTACCAAAAGTAATAAAATAATAGGCCGAGTCCCGGGATGTTACAAATCTACCCTCTTAAAAGGATTCCGTACTCAGAATCACAACGCTTACATATAACCCAAAATAAATATTTTTCTTGACTCTGTCTCAAAGTTTCTTGACAAGTTATAATCCAACTATTTCTCTACTTTGTCAACGTCTTCGAAATCGCCAATTATATTATCTTTGTCACAATGTCATTACATCCATAAATCGCAACTATTTCAAGTCATGTTAATTAAACAATGTCCGTAATTCCCTTACAATCCAAAGCATAGGCATTAATCATGTTTTAGTTTAACATATTATAACATATCCCACTTCTATAAGGTGAAAACCGGAACATATTACAAAACTTATCGAATTCATCGGGTCATGTAAGGGCATAATTTAAACAAAATAATTGTCTCTTAAGTCTGAAATTCCTCTTATGTTCATTATCACATCGAAATCTCATACTCCAATTTATTATGTTAATGTACACGCAATTTAAAAAACGTCACTATAAATCTATGGTCATAATGCACTAAATTTTAGAGAATACACCTTTCATAATCTAATTTCCTATCAATTTTATAACAAATCAGAATTTCATCCATCAATAAAATCGCAACTCAATTCAAATGGTGAATAAACTTGGTTCTTTATGTCAGTTTTCAATTTCACATCCACCACGTGAGATAATTTTGATACATCCATCATATAACATTCCAAGCCATATAGAAATCATTCATTGACTTTCTTTCATATTTAACATCCATAGCATAGGAAAGAACCAATTCACACACATTTGTCATATACTTTTAGTCTTCATTCTACAAACTACTACACAAGACTCGACCGGTCACAGCCAAAAATTATCATTTATTCTTATATTTAATACTAGTCCTACCCGGACTACTTAGTATCAATCTTATCTAAAGGCATATTATTCAAGAAGTATACTATATTCACTATCGAAATCAAATTGAACTTCAGGCACATATGTTGTGACTTAATTCGAATTACCATCAATCATCTTCACTTTAAGTAGAATAAAACACAAAAGTACATAGTTTCAGCTTGTCACATAATTTTACAAACATATATGAGCTATCTGCTCCAATATAAATAACTTACACGTGTAAAGATAGTATTGATCAGAAACATACCGGTAATGGCATCGTCACTAGTGGTAGCTTCTTCAAGTGTCATCTGAAACGCCCCACCCTCAGATGGAGGGTGATTCTTTCTTTCCTTCCTCGTCGATGATAACGATCCCCCGTCCGACCCGGAACCCGACTCTGTCTTCTTCACCGAAGGGCATTCACCCGACTTATGACCTTCATTTTGACAATTCTAACATACATCCCTCAAAAACTTACAATCGTTTGAATCGCGCCCGAACTACCCACAACGAACACATCAGATCGTCTAAACCGAACAAGAATTTGTATGAGATGACATGTATCTAACACAACACTGTGCCCTATAACCTGCTCCACCCCCTGAATGTCTACGGTTCGAGCTTCCAGATTTTTCATTTCCTTACCACCTCTCATCCTATTGGGGACTCGACTGAGTAGACTTTGATTTCTGAGAACCTAACCTGTCTCTAAACATCGAATCACGGACTTTGAGATCGCCCTCACTTGTTTTTTGCTAGATTAAATGTCCACGATAAAGAAGTCACCAACCTAGCAGTGACGTGATACTCAGGTAATACGGCCCCACAAAAAGTTTTATCCTAAAAAGTTCATCTGGTACCCACTGTTCGTTTGTCAAATGCCCGATCAATAAATCCCATCATACCATAACAATTCTTTTAAGCATCCAGTTACATACTTTACACTTAACTCATCTTCCAAATTGCACGCATCTACATCATTTACCATTTCTCTCAACCAGTTCAAAGTAATACTCAGATATTTAATTCCACTTAATTTTGACGACTTACACTCTAGAAGCTATTTATAAGTACATGGTTGTTTGGTTCCGGTTTGTCGTGAAAAACTTGGTATTGGTGAGGATAATTGCCTTGTGTTGGATACGGGTAGTAGTACGATTGTTGTGGCATATTGGGGTACAACATATTAGGTGTGGGAATGGTTGTTGGAATAGTAGTAGGATAGGGTATCTGATTGGGTTGATTCTGTTCATATCCTCTAACAACATTTTGAAGATCTTACAATTAACCTCCCACATCTTTTTTATGTACTCTTAATTACTCATTTGATTATTTCCTGAAGGCCCAACACCATGGATTTCCAGTCGGTGGGTTCGGAGGGTCCGCGTTATCGTTATCCGTCATATCTATAACAATCACAACATCTCACCATTGGGTTAGTTTTAAATCTGTTCGTACCTACATATTAACCACTAACATGTAATGGCCCGTACTAATCCTAATCCACACTTTAGGAATGTTTGAGCAAACTCGAGCCAAGATTTGGGAATGAGACACCTAATTATACACCCATCGCCAAACCAAGTCTCTGATACCAAATTGTAACACCGCAAATTTAAACCCGATTTTTTTAAATAACGAAAGCGTAATATTCAAACCATATTAAGTTAAGTCATTTGACTATCAGAGCAACCATTGGTTAACCATTCCTAACCAGCACCCATTGACCCGCCCATCAAACTGAACCTGCAAAAGAGTCAACGAGGTGGGGGATTAGCTAACAGCTAAGTGAATCAATTTAAACAAGCAATATATAGTAGAACAAATGGTATAAATTCACACTTTCACGGTTAGTTAAATATGAAGAGGAACGGCGGTTCGGCCGAACATTATATCATTGTTGGCCTAACAATGATAACTGATAGCCCTTTACTCAATGACGGTGTGTACCTCCTTAGCATAACCAGTGCTTCTAAGGACGGTACACAACATTCATTAGTAAACATATGCCCAGTAGAATATTCCAATTACGGACCTCTTCCCCGAATGTGCACTTAATTAATTATCATTATTAATTATACCGAAGAGTAACCATGTAATAAATTTTACAGCCAAATTCTGCACCCGAAGAAGTTCGCGCCACGAGACACAACAAACTATGCATGTGTGCACCATCTATGCATATATGCACAAACCAATGCATATATGCACCAACCAATGCATATATGCATCAACTATGCATATATGCATCAACCAATGCTTATTCAATGCATATATGCACCAACCACCCAAATATGCAATTTTCTACCAAATTGCAACACATATAGATTACAGGCTAAATCCACTCACCTGAGCTCTCTAAGCTCCACTCAGTAGTCTAATACTACTGAGTCTTCCCATTTTCTAGAAATCAATAATGAATACCGATTAGTAACTCGAATTCGCCAAATAATAACAATAGTCAATATAAGTTCAAAATTAGTATTTCTCATCAACAATACTTCCATCTAGTTGAAATATACCAATTGTATAATTACCATTCTACTATGACTTTTACAAGTCAAAGTCAACCAACATTTTAGCAAATAATCCCATTTTGACATATTGTGACCGAACAGGTCAAATCCAAGCAAACTAACTTTAACACTTCACAATTCATGTCTTGTAAAACCTACAATTCCCAACTTATCACAATTAAACTTCTAAAGTCACATATAAACCAAACAATGCATTTTTAGATCAAATTTAACATATAGGCCCAAACGGGTCAAAACCGAGAGCAAGGTTCTAATACTTCAAAAGCATAATTTTTATCAAGCATACAATTACCATCTTATGACAAACCTCATGTTTACATGTAATACTTCGAAACACCCAAACTTTTTCAATAAATGTTTGACCCGAGAAAGACACCTCCGACCACCTGTAATAACTCAGAAATCTGAATACTTTTCTGACCATATCAGTTCATGCAATATGATTTAAATAAAGTAGACTCTTAGACCTTCGAAACGACTGGTCGCACACCCAAAACGGAGTTACGATTGATTTTATATGATTTTTTGCAAAACTACCAAAATTCAGTAAAAAGGTGTCTTTTTTGAGTTTACGGGTTTTTTACAAATGTCACCCAAAAACTAATTTAAACATGCTAAATACTTCTAATTTAGATCACAATCAACATAATCCACATTTATCACTTCTAATATGTTATTGTTACTTAAACACCATTAAATCCTAAGAATCATAAATTTCATACGTAGGGTAAGAAAACCCATCTTCTTCATATCACCATTGATGGAGTTCTCATGGAAACTTCACAATTCAAGGTTTCTTCTACTAAATAAACATGAGTGTTTATATTAAGCATAACACAAAATATGTTATTCATAACACATAAGTGTCACTACAAAGATCTTCGTGCTTTGTATATTATAAGTACAACTATAGATAAATGATGTTATATCTTCAAGGGAGACCGGTAAGTTAGTAGTGTCTGAAATTCTATGTTTATAATTTTATTAAAAATGAAATAATTATAACTGATTTGTCTGCAACATAAATTTAATATTTAATGAAAAATTATTATCAATTTATGTGTTTGGACAAAAAGTTAGTAAAATTTTAACTTAAATTATGTGCTGAGAACAAAAAGAATTTAAAAAGAGGAGAAGTCTATTTTTTTTACTCTCGATAGGTCTATGGATATTGTGACTCTCGATAGTTCTACATAAAGTTGTCTGTGAGTGAAAAAAAGAGCTACCAATAAACGTGTCATTAATATTTGTCTTCGTGATGAATTAAACTTTTTCATCAACCACTTTAAATAGAGTGATATAATCACATAGCACAAAATTAATAAACATGACTAATATGAACAATTAACGATTTCTTATAAAATAAAGAATATAATTCCTCTAATCCTTTTTAAGTGATATATTATTTACAATTCATAACTTTAAAATAATTGACATAACAATTTAGTTCATTTGGAAAAAGATAATGAGATGTATATCTACTAACTATATCTTTTAATTAAGTGAAATAACATTTTATTTTGACTTTTATTTTTAAAATTCTTAATATCATTTTATTAAAAAATTGTAAGACTCATATGCACTAACTATATAATTAATAAATTGAGAATGAAATTGGGAAAAAAAAGCCTACCAATAAGGTATTTTCGCTCCATTGATTTAATATTTTTCAATATAAATAAGCTGCAAGAGGTGTCTTACAAAAGTTCCAAGTTTAGCCATTGCTTTACGGACAATTTTAGAACTGTTCAGCTCAATCAAGTAAGCATTTTCATTGTACATTGCATTGTGTTTCCCTGAAAAAACAGATACAAACATACGAATTAGCAAGAAGTGAATATAATTAAATTGAGTATGGTTAATGTTACCTTTTCATCTGAAACAACAAACTCAATGCTTAGGTATTTCTTATTAATGTTATGGACATCCCATTTTGCGACAAATCATTACTACAATGGGCTTGTGATCTCCTTCCTTGAGTTGATTGAGGGTGTAGTTGGCGGTTTGAATTTTTGTTGCTTCCGACATAATTTTGCAGTAGTTTTATAGTAGCAAACTACGGAAATTGTAGAAAGCTTTATTGAACCCTTTTTATATACGTGTAGGACATGATATTAACGTTGGAAGAGCCATAATTGAAACATCAAATACAATCACACAAACAAATATATTATTAATAAGTTAGCAAAGGTCTAGCACATAATACAAATCTACACAAAACAAATAAAAACCATGTAGGATCAAAAACTACACTAAAGAACCGAGAGCAACACCAAAACAAAATAACCAAACAAATACAAAGAACTAAAAACATGCTGATGTTCAAGATCTAGTTATAAAATTATGTCTCCTAAATACCACTAATCTAGACTACCACATTCATAGACAAGTATACCTAATCGTGGGTAATATATGTTAGGAAAGTATTTCGGGTTGTCAAATCCTCACGGAACGGATTATGTAATCCAGCAACTGAAAACTAAAGAATTAATCAAGAAAATATTTGTAAACATGATTTGATTTTGTTGTGATTTGTAAATAATAGATTGTTTAATTAAAATAATTATAAACGTAATTTGGAAGTTGTTTTGATGATTAAAAGGATATTCACTATTTGTGGATTCATCTAGTTCTAAGTATGGTTGTTAAGCTCCGATTAATATAATGTTCTAGAAGTCACGGTATTAGATTTCTCTCAATTCCGTTTAATAAACTAACTACGGATAATAGGAATTTCTTCTCTCAAGAGTTATAATTAATCACACTTCTACTTGTTGATATTACAGGACTTGGATTACCGAAGTCTTCTAACCTACAATTTTCATTACTAGGGTTGAACTTCTTGTTTAATCTAACTTATTGGAATCTTGTCTCTAATCCCTATTTCTAGTGGATTACCAACTAGGTCACAAGTGAAAAGTTGAGAAAGTAACCAGCTGAATCAAGTGTTGTCAATACCTAATTGAATCAATTACAAACGATAAAGAAGAGAAACTTCATACAATTAACCATACTTAGCCCTAGAATCATCCAAACATAATGAATATAAAAGATTACTAGCACATAGACATGCTAGGAATCAACAAACAAGTATTCAAGAAAGGAATTACAACCATAGAATTAATCCAAAGTGTTAGAAGATCAATAATTGCTTGTAAGATTGAAGGATTCCTTGAAGAACTGCTCTGAAATTCGTGTGTAACTGCAAAAAACTAATGGTGATTTTAGGTTAAAACAAGAACCAAAACGCAACGGAAAGATTTATTCACCATGAACGGATCTAATATTAAATCATACAATTAAACTAAACATGAAATCAAAGAGAATGGTATAAGAATTCATACCCTAGTTGCCTTTGATCAATAGGATTCGGATGGATGTAGATGGTGACCGAAACCAAGTATTCCAAAGGAGAATACCTCTAAAGATGATCCAAACAACACTTGTGCTTGAACACCAAAGGATGCTAGTCCAATTCTTCAAGCAAATGGAAGCAAAAACTAGAGAGAAAATGGTGATGATGGATGGTCAAACAAGTGAGCAAGAGGGGAGTTTATGGACCATTATTTCTCTTTAATGGTGCCATTAAACACCCTTTAATGATTTGCATAAACCATTTGTTTTAATTGCACTCAAGTCCCTAGCTTTTGTTCCTTCTAGTTTGCTCACAATAAAGTTCCAATATTAACAGTTAATATTAACTTTAGTATATACAAGCATGTAACTTATATTAATATATAATGCAATTACCCTAATTACACTATATATTTTATGGTGTTAAGTGTTTAAGTGTGTGACCCTTTAGGCTCACAAACAACTAGCCATATAACTATATGTTATACGCGTGAAGCATATTCCAACAGCTCCCACTTCCGCACGTGAAAACATCAAGTAGTTATACAAGCAAAGGTTAGAGTCTAGCAACCCGCCAATGCCCCTAGAAGTACATGAGGAGTTTCATAAAATCTTTGTTCAAAGTTTTTCGAGCAGTTATCCTTTTGTTACTGATACTATGTTGAATTTTAGACATTGATCAATGTCAATCTAAAATTTCAACGATTTTGTTTCTCGATATATACATTGAAGTAGATTACCAAAACCAATCAAGATTCATCTCGATTACCTTTTGGGTGTGGCCACACATACATCTATTCAAATCATCGAGGGGCCCAGTTGTATCTAATCCACTTATGTGGAGGAACAAATTCTTTATTGACTACACGTGTTTGCCATATGCTTAATGACAAACCCGTAATGGTTGTTATAGATGCCTTATTCAGGTCAGTGTTTAACCACATCAAAGTTTGCCCCTCTACATACACAAACCAACTTGCATCTCAAGTCAGATGATAAGTGACAATGCCTTTGTGAGATTCACTTGTGACATAAATCCAGGAAGTGATTTCTCATAGGTTGGGTCAGTCCAATTGTGCATCATTATGAACAGCATGTGAGTTTGATTTCATCATCCTTAGTCATACTAAGATAATGTCATCAATGCCCTCAGATTTGTCTTAATAATATTCCCATATTATTAATTATGACAATGGACAATTTAGAATATAAAACGCAGTAAATATTCATGGATATAAACATGCAAATATAGAACACAGTAGATATTCATATAAAAACGATCATATCAAATATATCAATTTATTCCAATAAAAACTGCTCAATGTTCCATTATCCAAATACTAAAACAGTTTACATGAAACTATTAGCTGGTCGAAGTCCAATGTTTCTAGCATGCTCAATATGTTTGGTACATGACATTGGCTTCGTGAAGGGGTCAGCTAGGTTGTCATCAGTATGAACTTTGAGCAAGCGTACATCTCCTATTAGGATTGCATCTCTAATGTAGTGAAGCTTCCTCCGGTAATGTCTGGTGCCTTTCTGAACACCAGGTTCGTTGGCAATGATGATAGCACCTGTGTTATCACAGTACATATCCATGGCTCTTTCATTACTACGGACAACTCCAAGCCCAGAAATAAATTTCCTCATCCAAACAGCTTCAGTAGTTGCAATGTATTCAGCTTCTGTAGAAGACATAGCGATAGTGCTCTGCTTTGCACTTTTCAAATCAACAGCGCCTCCGTTCAAAACGAAAACATACCCCATTTGAGATTTGGAATCATCTCTATCAGTCTCAAAACTAGCGTTAGAATAACAAGTAACGCTTAGCTCATTTTGAGTTTCACCACCATAAACAAGAAACATATCTTTAGTATTCCTAAGATACTTCAGTATGTTCTTAACAGCAGTCCAGTGACTCTCACCTGGATTCTGTTGATATCGACTTGTAAGGTTCGGAGAGAACGCTATATCAGGTCTTGTGCACCGCACAGCATACATGATAGATCCTACTGCCGAGGCATAGGGAACATCGCGCATACGTTTCATCTCATCAGGTGAGGACGGTACTTGAGTCTTACTCAAGTGTACATTGTGTTGCATAGGAAGATTTCCACGTTTGGAAGTATCCATTCGAAACCGTTTTAGAATTTTATCAATGTACGCACTTTGACTTAGTCCGATTAACCGCTTTGATCTATCTCGGTAGATCTTTATACCAAGTATATATGCCGCTTCCCCCAAGATCCTTCATAGCGAAGCACTTCCCAAGCCAGGATTTTACATCTTGTAGCATTGGAATGTTATTTCCTATGAGTCAGTATGTCATCGACATATAGGATTAGAAAGACGACAATGCTCTCACTAGCTCTTACATATACACATGGTTCGTCGGGATTCTGAGTGAAACCAAACGTTTTGATTTCCTCTTCGAATCTTTTGTTCCAACTTCTGGATGCTTGCTTTAGTCCATAAATGGACCTTTGAAGCTTACATACTTTCTTAGGGTGTTTTGTACTTACAAAACCCTCAGGTTGTACCATATAGACATCTTCATCGAGGGGTCCATTTAAGAAAGCAGTCTTAACATCCATTTGCCAAATCTCATAGTCATAGTAAGCTGCTATGGCTATGACAATCCTAATAGCTCTAACGTCGGCAACAGGCGAGAAGGTTTCATCATAGTCAATCCCGTAGGTTTGAGTGTAACCTTTTGCTACCAACCGAGCTTTATAGGTGTGTACATTTCCATCCATGTCGGTCTTCTTCTTGAAGATCCACTTGCTACCAATAGTCTTGCTGTTAGGAGGAAGATCAACCAAAGTCCATACTTGGTTATCTTTCATGAATTGCATTTCCGCGTTCATAGCATCAAGCCATTTGTCAGATTCAGAATCTGCTAATGCAACTCGATAGTTAGGGGGTTCATTGTGATCCCCTAAACTTAGCTCCTCAACATCGATTTGAAAACATATCGTTCAGGTGCATGAGGTGTCCTTGCGGACCTTTGAACGGGGACTACATCATTTTGAGGTGTAACAGGAACAGTTTCATGTTCAGCCTCATCTTGATGTTCGCTAGTATCTACGATAGGTTGTGCATCTTCATCGCTTGGAATCTCGTCAAAGTCGATTGTACTCCCACCCGCTTCTTGTGAAATGAGATTGCTCTCAAGAAACTCAGCATAACGAGCAATAATTACCTTTTGCTCAGGTGGGTAGTAGAAATAGTAACCCATCATTTCCTCAGGGTATCCTATAAAAATGCACTTGACAGCTCTGGGTTCAAGTTTGTTCGGTGTATCTCGTTTCACGAGAGCCTCACAACCCCAGACTTTCAAGTAAGACAAGTTAGGGAATTTCCCATGCCATATCTCATATGGTGTCTTTTCAACCTTCTTGGTGGGAACCATATTCAGTATGCGAGCAACCGATTTGAGTGCATAACCCCAAAAGGATAGAGGCAGAGTGGTAGGACTCATCATCGATCGGACCATGTCAAGCAATGTGCGATTTCTCCTCTCTGATACACCATTTTGCTGTGGTTTATAAGGGGGAGTGAATTGTGAGACAATCCCACAATTCTTTAGATGGTCTTGAAACTCATGGCTCATGTACTCTCCTCCTCGATCAGAACGGAGAGCCTTTATCTTCTTGCCGAGTTGATTTTCTACTTCATTTTGGAAAGCTTTGAACGTTTCAAAGGTTTCATGTTTATGTTTAATCAAGTAAACATAACCATAACGACTAAAGTCGTCAGTGAAAGTAATGAAGTAGGTAGCACCTTCCCTAGTTCTAGTTCTAAAAGGGCCACATACATCGGTATGTATGAGTCCAAGTAGATCATTGGCCTTTTCGGCTACATGGGAGAAAGGCTTGCGCGCCATTTTGCCAGATATACAAGAAACACATTTATCAAATGATTCAAAATCATCTGATTTTATAAGTCCATCTTTTTGTAATTTTAAAACGCGTTTCTTGTTAATCTGGCAAAGACGATAATGCCATAGGTAAGTGGAATCCAAATTCTTCTTGGATTTCTTATTGCTACATGTATAAATAGAACTACTATTTGTTATACGATTATGCATATCAATCTCAAAAATACCATCACGAGGAATAGCATTAAAATAAAATACATTATCCTTCGAAACTGAAATACCATAATCCGTAAAAGTATGAATAAAACCATTATTCCACAAACATGAAAGCGATACTATACCCCTAGTAATAGTAGGCGCATAGTGACAATTGTCCAATACAATAATTAAACCACTAGGAGGGATTAAATCATAGCTTCCTATAGCTTCGACCGGTGCACGCATTCCATTGACCACGTACAAGTCCAAAGCTCCATGGTTTAGCTTTCTACTTCCCCTTAGACCCTGCATGGTATTGCAAATGTGAGTTCCACAACCAGTGTCATATACCCATGATTTCTTAGGGAAAGCATATAGTTCTATTGTGAAGATACCTGATGTACCAACCTTGTTGGCTTTGTTCTTCATCAACTCCGCCAGGTAGGCAGGACAATTCCTCCTCCAGTGGCCTGTTTCACCGCAGTGATGGCAAGCAAGATCCTTAGCAGTATGCTCCTTATGAGTAGGTGGGGGAACCTTTGGCTTAAGCTTGTAAACTTGCTTTCCCTTGCCTTGGCCCTTAGCAACTACTTGCGGTTTTGGTTTTTGGATCTTTCCTTGCCTTATGGCAAGGACAGTAGGGGTAGGAGCTTTCTTGGGTATCCGAGCTTCCGTTTGTTTCAGCATAGCATGTAATTCAGCGAAAGTCTTCCCCATACTATACATATGATAAGTCATGACAAACGGTGCATAGTCCTTGTGAAGTGAAGTTAGAATTAACCCAATTCCACGGATATGAGGCATAGGGTAGCCAAGTTTCTCCATTTGGTCTAGGTAGCTCTTCATCTTCAAAAGATAAGAGCTAACAGACTGTCCCTCCTCTTGCTTACAAGTATGGAAGGGTTTAACCGTGTCAAAGAGTTCCTGATCAGCTTGCTTTTGATACGTGGTTTTTAGTTCACGCATCATATCAAATGCAGTGAGGTCCTCGTGATTCTTTTGAATCTCGGGGTTCATGCTCACTAGCATGAGAGCAACGACTTCTTGCTGTTCGTTAAACCTCTTAGTATAGGTCTCACGAAAAGCAGCAGTGGCATTAGCAGCGGGGGCAGGGGGCAACGCCTATTCCAAATGATGGTATTTGTGCTCGGCGCTAAGGACAATTCTTAGGTTACGAGCCCAATCAACAAAATTCGATCCATCAAGTTTCTCCTTATCGAGAACGGAGCGAATGGTGTTGTGTGATAGGGTTTGATTGTTTGTAGTCATCTACAAAATTACAAAGTTCATTAATTAGTATTTTCAATAATAATTTCTTTTAATAAATTAACTACCCAATTAATTTTAATTAAAAGCTAAGATCCCATTGAGCTTCTATCATCGCATCAATTGATCTGCTAGAGATGATAGATCCAATATGTAGGTGACGATCAACAATTGCATTACAAGTGCAACTCTTAGAGGTATGGGACTTCATGGCACCTAGTGAACAAGCATCTAGGGTCAAGTGGCATGTTTGTCGCATCTTCGCCTCGAGTCAAGGTCTCACTATTAACTCGATTAAGTCATCCAATGTGAAATCATGTCAAAATAGATCTAGGTCTCACGCATAGAGAATAATGACCTTGGATCTAAATTCAAACCACGTCTCACGTGAATTCAAAAATAGAAGCAAGTGATTTTCAACCGATTGGACGGCGTGACTTAAATTTTAGGTATGGAAAAAATTTTGTGATAAAATTTTATTAAGATATGAATGAATCATGTACTTCATTCATATCACTTCATAAGTCATTTAATAAACGGTAAAATTTTTTAGCGATTATTAAGGTTTAAGTTTTAAATCATATTTAAACTTTGTTTAATCTCAAAACAATTTTAGATTAAAGATTAATCATAAATGATTAACTAGTAATCATAGATGATTAAAAGTTTGGATGTTTTAATGTTTGTGTCTAAAAACCGTTTTTTAATCGTTTTATTACTTGTATCTAATAGAAAAGAAAACAACCACAAACATAAATAAAACATGCAACAAATTTTGTGCAAACCTCGACCGATGAAATCCTAGGTTCGGTCACGTGAGTCATCACGACGGACCGAAGCGTCAAACTAGGGAATGGGCCAACATGAACCCAAACGGGCCTACATAAACCCAATGGGCTCCCACTTGCTCCAAGACATTCTTGAGCAAGTAGAAACCAATATTTGTGAAAATATGCAATCTGCCAGAAAATTCCAGTAGACTTTGAAGCCCGAAAAGTTACTTAATAAGTCTTCTTTAGTCTTCCCAGCCTTCTGGAAAGTTGTAGCCCACGACTTTGCAAGCATTTTAGGCTTTTGAATCGCCCAAAACGGAGTCCGTATGCCTCTGGAAAACCTATTTTCGTACAGCCCTCGCGTTGGTGACGGAAATTTGTTGTTTTCTTCTTTTGTCTTCAATTTTTGGTCAACAATTTACAATAAAAAAAAATAAAGAAAGACAATCTATTCTATTACTTTTACATTATAAATTGCCCCAAAAAATGGCACCAAAAATAAAAGAAAGAAAAAAAAACGAATTACAACAATTAAGCCAAAAAACACGGCTTTTCCCAAATCAACCAAACAACCAAACATCAAGCACATTCATTCACAAACGGTCTAGGCTTTCCTCGGTTTGCACAAACAAGCAACAATTGACAAGGCTTTGGCTTGAGATATGGCAAAAATACATGTTTTGCCATATCAACAAAAACGAATTTAAATGTAAATCCAAGCCAAATAATCAAAAAATACAATAACAAGATTAATTTTTTGATTTTTGATTTTTGATTTTGTAACAAGTGACAATAGGGTTCCAAAAATACCATATTTTAACCCATATTTTTATTAAAAAACTGAAAAAAAAAACAAAAAAAATAAAAAAAATACCGTAGGGGTTTTTTATTTTCCGATCGGATATTGTAAAACACCAAAAACATTGGTTTTTGCCACTTTTCCCAAAATCTAGCTAATTATATGATTAATATAATGACCCGTGATACCACTAATGGTGATTTTAGGTTAAAACAAGAACCAAAACGCAGCGGAAAGATTTATTCACCTTGCACGGATCTAATATTAAATCATACAATTAAACTAAACATGAAATCAAAGAGAATGGTATAAGAATTCATACCCTAGTTGCCTTTGATCAATAGGATTCGGATGGATGTAGATGGTGACCGAAACCAAGTATTCCAAAGGAGAATACCTCTAAAGATGATCCACACAACACTTGTGCTTGAACACCAAAGGATGTTAGTCCAATTCTTCAAGCAAATGGAAGCAGAAACTAGAGAGAAAATGGTGATGATGGATGGTCAAACAAGTGAGCCAGAGGGGAGTTTATGGACCATTATTTCTCTTTAATGGTGTCATTAAACACCCTTTAATGATTTGCATAAACCATTTGTTTTAATTGCACTTAAGTCCCTAGCTTTTGTTCCTTCTAGTTTGCTCACAATAAAGTTCCAATATTAACAATTAATATTAACTTTAGTATATACAAGCATGTAACTTATATTAATATATAATGCAATTACCCTAATTACACTATATATTTTATGGTGTTAAGTGTGTGACCCTTTAGGCTCACAAACAACTAGCCATATAACTATATGTTATACGCGTGAAGCATATTCCAACAAAAACCGTACTAGGGTAAAAAATAACTGCATTTCTGAATTAGTTTGCGATTTAACATGTCTGGCCGCGAAAGTTCGCGTCGCGAACTCTTGAGCACGGGAAGTTCGAGATCATGAGATATAGTTCCCAGTCGTGAAAATCAAACAGAGATTTTGCTTATTGATCGTGAGGAGTTCACGCCCAAGTTCGCGGCGCGAACTCTTAGCTTCTGCAAATTCCTTGTTTTTGGCTATCTTTTGACCCTTTTTGACCTCTTTTCTAATATACCACCTGAAATGTAAAACAAACACTATATTGAGTAATATCACATGCATTCAACTTAAAAAAACATACTCAAATTAGGCGATATTGACGGGATTGAACATGTCTAAAAACGTCAATATCAAAATCCGCACACTTAAACTTTGCTTGTCCTCAAGCAAATCATCCTGAAAAATTTGTTAGTAAGATACCAATTCAATGAACATGACAATCATCTCAATCACAATCCATAACAATTTCAGAATCTAGTTCAATTTAGCAGTTAAAATTTCATCTAGATTTTATATCCAAGTTTGTGTACTAAACTAACTAACTTTTCATAAACCTGTTAATTTTCGGCTATCTTAATTATACCAATTTTAATTTTAAATCTCATCATTCTTGCATAATCTATAAATATCATCTTTGTGAAAACTCCCCAATTAGTAGGGTTAAATTAAGAAAAATTAGTTTAAATTATCATTGAGTAGCTTACACACTTTATTCATGTGTGCTTTATTCAAGCTTATTAATTTATTTATTTCTTTTTCTTTTCTTTTTTTTCTTTTTTGTTTCATTTATTTTGTTTAGTAGGAAGAACCTCAGCTTTCGAATGCCCCCGTGTAAAAGACTTTCCACCAACATGTCCAGATCAGTTGACCTTAGAATGCTAGGTTTGAAGGACCCCGCGGGCTTACTTGTCGGGTAACATAAGGCCGGTTGTTTGTTCTCCCTAATATTTATTTAATAATTTTTTATTATTATTCGCAATGATAGGCACTTAAACTAAAGGCTCTTAACTTAACCTAATGTCATTGGGAGCTAGTAATACTAATCTTAATTCTCCAAAAGATGATTCTTATATATTGTGCAAGACATCTCAAATTTCCTAAGTTAAAATTCCTATAATTAAAGAGCTAAAATTCTTAAATTTATGAAAAGCCACAAAGATTGAAACATAAAAGCTAGATAAAATTTTATCATTTAAATTGAACTTTATTTCCCATAATTGTTTTCAAAAGCATTGAGATGTGTCATAAAAAAAAATTTAACAATTAAATTGGTTTTCTTACTTAGATGATTTTTTTCGAGATTTCACAAATTTTAAATGGTGGATTTTATATACACCCCCTTCCCACACTTAAGTGTTTGCATTGTCCCTAATGCAATAAACGTGACAAAATTTAGGAAATCGAGATCATAAGGAAAGTATACGACCTGAGGGTGCTTTGTGTTCATTATTCAGTGGGTCTTAAATTCCGCAGCAGCCAATTAAGAATTCCGCAACAAACAACAACTATTGATGAACACCTAAAAACAAAAACAAAAACGTTTTTTTTTCCAATTAATTTTCTGCTGCAATCATTGAGGAGGCGGGTACTGACGATACCAAGTATTTGAATCTTAGTACCATGCATCAAAATCCGTGTAATGTGGTGGTGCGGTGGCATTTGGTGCCCAAGATGGAAATAAGGAATGATCATACGAGGAGGTCGGGAGAAGGTATGGGGATAAAAATTAGTATTTGTAACATCGATTTGCCAACTATTTTGATGTCCGAGCCGTATTTCATTATAATAAGATCTTTGCATATGTGTATGCATTTGTGATTGCAAAGTATCGGTCGTGGAACGGACATGATTAACATCGATTTTCATGGCATCCATCCTCTCAATCAATTGATTATAAGAAAAATATGGGTCGAAAGAGGATGGACCCGAACTGGATCCCGAAGCACCTAGATGACCGAATTGGGGGCCTGGTGCTCCCGGTTGATCGAAGCGTTGACCCGCCATGGGTATTTGATCGTGCATAGGGGCCCCACTAATTGGTGCTTCCCCCATGTCCTCGTCATCACATTCCTCCTCTTCACTTTCATCCTTTACCGGGGGATGCTCGTTCCAAACATACTCATTTAGCTCATTCCAACCAATGACTAACATACCAACCAAGAAATTTTCATCCATTGGGTCCATGCGATGACTAGTTATGCTATGCCAAACTCTTGGTGGTACTTGAATTGCGGACCGGGCTAACCGTGTGACATAATGACCTCCACACATCGCACTGTCGTGCCTTAAACCTTTAGATGCACTGCTTAAATATTTTGCGACCACAAAAGGAATGTTAGTAAACACATTCCTATCGATCAATCGGTGAAGCAGCCACATGTCGTATTTATTAACTTTTTCGGCACCTTGGCAACGGTGGCGGATGGTGTTGGAGATCATCCGATAAAGGTATCGTTAGGTGCCTCTGCGAATGTTAGATTCCTTTGTATGAGCTAGCCGGTAAGGACCCGCCCAAATTTCTCGCCAAAAACCATCCACATTCTGACTTTCATTGCATTCACATATTTTTAAATAGTCGCGAAAGTAGAAATGATTGACTTCTTCTCGGGTATAGATACCCACATTCATGGCAAAATCGATGAGATTACATGATACCCATTGATTGGCTACCCGGTATTGTAAACACAACTCACGCGGTTTTTGCATTGCCTTTCTTGCTTCAAATTTGATGGTGGAGAGAAATTCGAGGAGGGGCTCGTCAAAAGTTGGCTCATTAATTACATGAGCTCTCTCCCACGCCCGGCAAGTGATAACAACCTCTCCATGGTTGGCATCTATGTACTCTCTAGTTAAGTATGCCTCAATTTCCACTTTATACCCACTTCTCCTAAGAGATTAGAATCTGGGCTTCTCCCAACTTCGACCTTTTTATGTGACAAATCGTTTTTATTTTTCTCGCTTTCAAGTGCCAATTCTTCTGATGGTGCATTATTGAAATCAAGGAATACATGATTCCCATTGATTTTTAGCTCAGCTGGGAACCCATCGGCCAAGTGTTCGGTTCCCGGTGCAGGTGCGGGTGAAGGTGAGCGGGCACGGCCACATCTACGTCCACGGGATGAAGAAGCAGCGGTCTTTTGTTGTTTCTATAGTCAAAGAAAACAATCACAATGTTAAAACTATAAATTTATTAAACAATGGAAGGGTGTCGAATTTTGTATAACATGTAGTGTACATGACGTTACCTATTCCCACACTTAGTTTTAAAAATAGGAAAATTGAAATAGAATTAAAGACATAACATGATTAACTGTATTTTATTTCAATTTGTCTTATAAAAAAAACTAAGTGTATTCCATTTATTTAACATTGTAAAACACAATCTTTGTTAAACTTTTAGCATGATTGAACAAAAGACTTGAAGTGTGGTACCCAAAATTGTCCCAAACCAAATAATTAAAATAGTCATCTTAATGATTGAAAACAATGTAGGCTACAAAATCTACTAATCTTAAGGAATATGACTAATTAACCACAAAGGTTCAAGATTTCTACTAGGGTTCAACTGATAATCAACTATGAAGCACAAAGAACTAAGCTTTTTGACAAAAACTTTAAGGATTTGCTCAAAAATTTCGGACCTAAACCGAAACCCTAAAAGAAGCTATGAGAAAACTAGAAGAACTTACCCTGGGAGCCATAATAATGAAGATTTGATGAAGAAATCGAAGGAGTAAAGCAAGAAAAGCTCGAAATTAGCAGCAATTCGGAGTGCTTTGCGCTGGAAGTTCATGAAGGGGGCTAGGGTTCACGATTTGTGGAAGCTGGAACAAAAACGAAGGTTTTATAACCTCGGGAGTTCGCGACGCGATGTGAAGTTCGCGTTCGTGAACTTTCACGGACCCGAATGGTCGAAATGGGTCGACCCGGATCCGAAACGCGAACCAAAACGTGAACTGGTCGCGAACTCTTCACGAATTAGACCCCAACTTTCTATCTGATCCTCAAGTTCGTGAGGAATCGTTCGCGACGCGAACTCGAAACCCAGGGCACACTTACGAGTTTTTCAGATTTGCCAGCAGAAAATTAATACTACAACCTAAGACAAACATCAAAATCTATACTAACGATTAAAACAACTGCAGAAAGATTAAAAACTAAGACAACACAAACAAACACACGGGTTGCCTCCCGAGAAGCGCTTCAAAGATTATTGAGTCTAAAGCTCGACTCGATGTTACTCTCTTCTTACTTTCGATTACCAACCGAGGCAAAATGAATTACCTCCACTCCCTCAAACTTCTCCTTCTCACTCTTACCATCTCCCTCATAATAGTGTTTCAAACAGTGACCATTTATGCTAAAACGGACACTATCACAAATGAGATCAACATATCCGGATGAGTGTTGTTGCGACACGGTATAGGGACCGGCCCATTTGGATTTCAGTTTTCCAGGAGAAAACCTATAACGAGACTGATAAATTAGGACTTTATCTCGGGGTTTGAAGCACTTAAGGGTTTTCAATTTGTTGTCATGCCAACGCTTAGTATTTTCTTTGTAAATTCTAAAACTCTCGTAGGCATGAGATCATTCTTCGGCGAGAACATTCAATTGGAATTTGCGGTTGGTACCCGCCATGATTACATCCATGTTACATTCGTGAAGTGCCCAAAAGGCTTTGTGTTCAATTTCAATTGGAATGTGACATGCCTTCCCGTAAACCATGCAGTGCTGAGTGTAACGGGTTGGAGTTTTAAACGCGGTTCGGAATGCCCAAAGAGCATCATCTAACTTTTGAGACCAAATTTTTGGATTTCTATCAATGGTTTTCTCAAGGATCCTCTTTAGTGCTCGGTTTGTGTTTTCAACTTGTCCACTTGTTTGTGGATGATAAGAATTTGAAAAACGGTGATGGACATTGTTGGGTCGCTGAAAAGCATCCCGCACTGAAGGGATTTAATGAAGACAAAAAGGCAAATAGTTAGAAGACAATCTGAGGATTTGTTCCTCAGATTGTGGGTAACTGAATCTGATCAGTTCGGATTTCAGTTACCCAGCTATACAATCTGATCAACCATATGAAACAACGATCAGTTCCCCGTGCGGAATCAGATACTGATCAACATATCAGTTAGTTGTAGCAGGCTCAGTGTACACTTGACAATAACGCTGAGTCTTGAAGACATATACCTCTCAAAGCAAAACTCTGAATGAAGGTCACTGAAGCTGAAAGCCATCTGAAGAAGCATGAGTATCCGAAGACTCATGGCGATCTGAAGCGTATAAAGGCCCGAAGTTTCAGTGTCACAGAAAGACACAAGTAAAGAACAAGTTAGTGTGTCACCGATAAAGGGAATACTATGCAAATCTTCTAGACGATATCGGCTATCACAAGATGACAGAAAATACTGTCAGAATTCCGTTAGTAGTGCTCGTCGCATGAAATATCCTCTGCACCAATGGAATTCTCACACATGGATTCGATCGATCATTCCTTTGGCACCACGTTTCCGAATGCTAAAAATTGTGGACTTAGCGATCGAATTCTGGGTGCACCCAAGTCTTTAATGAACTTCCCATAATTTGGCATCCCTGCCAACATATCAACCAAAGGCACGTTAATGCGTACCTGTTTAATCATATCAACAAATTTACCGTATTTTTCTTTGAGTTTCTCCTTTCTCAACCGTTGAGGAAAAGGAACTTTTGGTAGGTTAGAACTTGTTGCTTCCTTCTTTAATTCACTCTTCTCCTTTTGTTCAATCTTCTCCGGTTCATCTTTCTCTACAGTCTTTTCAACAAGCACCTCTTCTTCACTCAATGGTGCTCCATCTTCTACTAGTACTTGTTCAATGGAATTATCAACATTAATTTTAACCATTGGTGAACTTACCTCTTTACCACTTCGTGTGGTAATGGCTTTGAAATTGGCCCTACTATTTTCAAATCCTCGTTTTGAATTTTCTTGAGTGGAAGGAGGTAGATTGCCTTGTTGTCTATCCTTTATGGCTTGTGCAATTTTCCCTATATCTCGTTCCAAATTCTGGATGGCCGCTTGTTGGTTTCTCATGTTCTGTTTTATCTCTATAGAGTCTTGTTTGGTTTCTTCATTTGTCTTGGCTTGAATAACCAAGAACTTTTCAAATGCTCTTTCTAAAGGTGACATTTGATTTTCAGGTTTTGAGCTTGATTCGGGAATATTAGAATTGTTTCGAGGAGGGTAGTTGGATTGGTTATTTTGGGAGAAACCAAGTGGGTGTGTTGGTCTAGGGGGATATGTTGGAATATGCTTCACGTTCATGACATATAGTTATATGGCTAAACGTATGTGAGCCTAAAGGGTCACACACTTATACACCAAACACCATTTAATATATATAATATAATTAGGGTAATTATATTATTTATATAAACTATAATTACTTGGCTAGTTATGTTTTATTTAATTGTTAAGTTAAAACATATTAGTGAGTAATTATAAAGAATCAAAAGGACAAGGGCCAAGTGTCATATCTCATAACTTGTATTTATGGATATATACTTGAAGTAGGGAGCAAGAAAGTTTTACCCTAATCCTCCCTATTTTTGACCCCTAACGGCCGCATATAAAACACACACAAAATTGTGTGATTGTTTTTTTCCTCTCGTTCGTATAAACAGAACCAAAAAAAGGCTATGTTGGGGCGGTGGCTTTTCTTGGGTGCACGAAAGGAAAAAGAAGAATGATTCTTTTTATTGCATGAATTGAACGTCCGAAAAAAGAATTAAATATTCTTTGATTCTTGAACAAGGGACTAGCATCTCAATTGGTGTTCTTGATAAGGTGTAGTGTGGATACCATTAGAGGAATTCTACATTGAATTCTTGGAGTTCTTCATCCTCATTCATTGGTGTAATCAAATGCTTCAAGGGTATGATTTCAATCCTAACTCTTTGATCTTTATTGTTTAATTAGATTGTCAATATGTAGATCCGTTATTGATGATTTATTTATTATTTCCGCTGTGTTTTCTTTGATTAAAACCGTAAAGCACTAACAGTGGTATCACGAGTCATCTTATTGATGATTTAATTAGCAAGTTCTTTGTAAAAAGTAGCAAAAAATTTGTATTTTTTGGCCTAATGGTTACGCCGATCGGCAAAGAACCCTAGGGTTCTTTGTCTTTAATTTTTTCAAAAATTTTTATGATATAAGGTTAAAAAATTTTATTTTTTGGAACCCTAATTGCTACTAGTTATAAAAACTAAAATAAAAAATTAATCTTGTTCGTTGAATTTTTTATTTTATTTGGCTTGGATTTTTATTTTAATTGTTAATCGTTATATATGGCAAAACATGTTATTTTGCCATATTCCAAGCCTTGTCAATTATTGCATGATTGTGCAAAACCATGAAAACCTAGACCGTTTGTGAATAAATGTGATTTGTTTGAATGTTTGGTTGTTTTTGGGAAAGCCGTGTTTTGGCTAATTTGTTGTAATTTTTATTCTTTCTTTTCTTTGGTGCCATTTTTTTGGGGAAAATTTCAATTGTAAAAGTATTAGAATAGTTGTATTTTATTTCCTTTTTATCTTGTAATTTGTTGACCAAAGAATGAAGAAAAGATGAAGAAAAATAACAATTTTCGGCACCTCCTGCGCAGCTGCACGAAAACAGACTTTACCGGAGATTGGCAACTCGTTTGGACCTGAAACCACCGCCAAAATTTCCGCAACTCAGAGATCTACAACTTTCCTGAAGGCCGGGAAGACTGTAAATGTCGTCTGCTAGGTCGAATTTCACTTCAGGCGCTGCTGGATTTTTTGGACAGATTGCATTTTCACATTTATTGGGCTCTACTTGCTCATGATTGTCTTGGAGTAAGTGGGAGCCCATTGGGTTTATGTAGGCCCGCTCGGGTTCATGTTGGCCCGTCCCCTAGCTTGACCCTTCGGTCCGTCGTGATGACTCACGTGACCGAACTTAGGTTATCATCGGTCGAGGTTTTGCACAAAAATGTGTTGCATGTTTTACGTGTATGTTTGTGGTTGTTATTTATTTTCTATTCGATACAAAACATAACAACTAAAATAAGATTTTTGAAACACAAACATTAAAACATTCAAACTTTTAATCATCTATGATTACTTGTTAATCATCGATGATTATCGTTCAATAATCCATGATTACTGTTTAATCATCAATGATTACTTGTTAATCATCGATGATTACAGTTTAATCATCTATGATTATTCTTTTAATCTAAACTTGTTTTTGAGATTAAAACAGAAGTTTAAATATGATTTGAAACTTATAATTTAATAATCGCTAAAACGTTTTTACCGCTTATTAAACCGACATATGAAGTGGCATGAATGAAGTACATGATTCATTCATATCTTAATAAATTTTTCTTAAAATTATTCATACCTAAAATTTAAGTCACGCCGTCCAATTGGTTGAAATCACTTGCTTCTACTTTTAAATTCACGTGAGACGTGGTTTGAATTTAGATCCGAGGTCATTATTGTCTACGCGTGAGACCTAGATTTATTTTGACATGAGTTCACATTGGATGACTTAATCGAGTTAACGGTGAGACCTTGACACGAGGCGAAGATGCGACAAACATGCAACTTGACCCTAGATGCTTGTTCACTAGGTGCCATGAAGTCCCATGCCTCTAAGAGTTGCACTAGTAATGCAATTGTTGATCGTCACCTACCTATTGGATCTATCATCTCTAGCAGATCAACTCATGCGGTGATAGAAGCTCAATGGGATCTTAGCTTTTAATTAAAATTAATTGGGTAGTTAATTGATTAAAAGAAATTATTATTGAAAATACTATTTTTGAACTTTTTGTGTTATACAGATAACAACAACAAATCAAAACCTAAGTATCTCCACTCTAAAATCAGTTCTTGAAAACTGAAACTGACTAATATCAACTTTATAGACTGATATCGGATTCTAAGGATTGTCCTTAGATATGAGAAAGTTGATACACCTATAAGAGGCCTTACCTGAGGCACCTCCTGTCAATGATTTTGCTGCTGTTCGTCAAGCCTCTACCGAAACGTTTAACGAACACCAAGAAGTCGCTACTCCTATGCTTGTGAGCATGAACCCCGAGATTCGAAAGAACTTCGAGGAACTCACAGCATATGACATGATAAGCGAGTTGAAAATGATATTTCAAAAACATGCAGAACTTGAAGTGTTCAAAACAGTTAAAGCATTCAATGCTTACAAGCAGGAGGACGGCCAATCAGTTAGCACTTACATCTTCAATATGAAATGCTATCTTGATCAAATGGAACGTCTTGGTTACCCCTTACCACAAGTTCTTGGAATGATCTTGATTCTTACCTCACCATCCAAGGACTATGACCAGTATGAAAAGTGTTTTAAAAGTACATAGCATGGGGAAGACAATCGTTGATAACATGCTATGGTAATACTGGTTGAGCAAGGGTTACCCAATACTTTTCTAGCAATCAGGGAAGGTAAACCGCAAGCACAAGGCAAGAGTCTAGATAAGGATAAGCTAGTTTACTTTTCCAAACCTACGATTCCCCCACCTGCTAAAAAGGAGCACCCTGCAAAGGATATTTCTTGCCATCATTGCGATGAAACTGGCCATTGAAGGAGGAATAGTCCTGCCTACTTGGCAGAGTTGATGAAGGACAAATGTGTTCTAGCTAGCACATTAGGTATCTTCATTATAGAACTCTATACTTTTCGTAATAAATCTTGAGTGTATGACACTAGTTGTGGAACTCACATTTACACAAATGTGCAAGATTAAAAGTGAAGTAGAAAGATTAATGAATGGAAGCTGTGATCTTATCCTTCCTAATGCGTTAATTATTGTTTTGAACAATTGTCAATTATGCATTGTTTAGCTTTATCGCTTGTTGAATAATGGATTATGATATTTTGTTTTATGAAAAATAACATGTTTTTATTACTATTCCTTGTAATAGTATATTTGAAATTAATATGCATGATCCTAATTTAAACGATAGTTCTATATACAAATGTAGCACTCAAGAATCCAAAACGGTTTGGATTCCATTTACCTAGAGCTTTGTCATCTTTTCCACATAAACAAGAAACGCATTTTGATACTACAACTCGACGGGCTTCTTTACAAATGATTATGAATCATTTAAAATGCCTCTCTTGTATATTATGGAAAGATAACAAGAAAGCTTTTCTCCCATGTTGGCGAAAGAGCTAAAAATCTACTTAGACTCATACATACTGATGTATGTGGCCCTTTTAGAACTAAGACTAGGGAAGGTGCCACCTACTTTCACTGATGATATCATTAGATGTGGTTATGTTTACTTGATTAAACATCAACATGGAAGCTTTAATGATATCAGTCGCTATGGTTATGTTTACTTGATTAAACATAAACATGTAATCTTTGAAACGTTCAAAGCTTTCTAAAGTAAAAGTAGAAAATCAACTCGGCAAGACAACAGAGGCTTTCAGTCCTAATTGAGGATGAAAGTACATGAGTCAAGAGTTTCTGGATCATCCCAAAAATCGTGAGATCGTCTCACAATTCACTCCTCCATACACTCCACAAGATAATGGTGCGTCTGGAAGGAGATATCGGACCCTGTATGACATGGTTCGGTCTATGATGAGTCCTACTATTCTTACACTATCCTTTTGAGGGCATGCACTGAAGTCTGCTGCTCGAATACTTAATATGGTTCCGACCAAAAGGTTAAAAATACACCATATGAGATATGGCGTGGGAAAGTCCCTAATTTGTCTTACTTGAATATCTGGGGTTGTGAGGATCTCGTGGAACGAGACATGCCGAACAAACTTGAGCCCATATCTATCAAGTATATCTTCGTTACTATTTTACTTCCCAACTGAGAACAAATTGTTGTTACTCGGTATGCTGAGTTTCTTGAGAACAGTCTCATTTCACAAAGCAAGTGGGAGCACTATAGACTTTGACAAGATTCAAAGTGAAGATACACAACCTTCTGGTAACACTAGCAAATATCATTCTGAGGCTGGACATATAGATGTTGGACCACAGGATGATGTTGTTCCCATTCGTAGGTCCGCAAGGACACCTCATGCACCTGAACGATATAGATTTATGTCGATGCTGAGGAGCAAGTTTCGAGGATCATTATGAACCCCCTAACTATCAAGTTGCATTATCGAAATTTGAATTCGAAAAATTACTTGAAGCTATGAATGCGAAAATGTAATCCATGATAGACAACCAAGTTTTGAACTTGGTTGATCTTTCTCAAAACAGTAAGACTGTTGACATGGATGAAAATATACACACCTATAAATCTCTTCTAGTAACAAAAGGTTACACTCAATCCTACTGGATTGACAATGATGAAACCTTCTCGCCTGTTACTAAAGACATTAGGATTCTTATAGCCAAAGTAGTGTACTATGACTATGAGATTTGGTTAATGATGAAATCAAAACGTTTGTTTCACCTAAAACCCAAACTGAGCATGTGTATATATGAAAGCTAGTGGGAGCGTTGTCGTTTCTCAAGTCATACATGCTGATGACATTGCACTCATGTGAAACAATATACCAATGCTACAAGATGAAAATCCTGGCTTGGAAAATGTTTTGACATGAAGGATTGTAGGGATACGACATACATACTTGGAGTAAAGATCTATAATGATAGATCAAAGAAGTTAATTGGTTTAAGTCAAAGTGCTTACATTGACAAAATTCTAAACGGTTTAGAATGGTACTCCCAAACGAGGAAGTCCTCGAATGCCACGCAATGTAAACTTAAGTGAGACTCAAGGACCTTCCACACCTGATGTGGTGAAGCGAATGAATGTAATCCCCTATGAATTGGCTATTCCATTCATCATGTACGCTGGAAGGAGCACTAGGCCAAATGTAACGTCCTTAGGGGACCTTACTAGAAAATACCAACATAACACGAGAGAGTCACTGGATTGCTGTTAAGAACATATTGACGTATTTATGAAATACTGGATATATGTTCCTTGGTTATGGTGGAGATACCAAACGGAAACTAAGTATACTTGCTATACTTATGCTGGTTTTGTAATAGGCCGTGATGACGCTAGATCCTACTTACGAAGGTTCGCTACATCGAATGATATATCGAGATATGTGAAATTTGTACTCTTAAAGTTCAAACAGATAACAACTAGCTGACGTTTTATCGAACTCAATGTCTTGTACCAAACATATTGAATATGAATGGAACATTGGACTTCGACAAGCTAGTAGTTTCATGTAAATCTGTTTTAGTATTTGGATAATGGAACGTTGAGCAGTTTATATTGGAATAAATTGATATATTTGATATGATCGTTTTTATATGAATATCTACTGTTTTCTATATTTGCATGTTTATATCCTTGAATATTTACTGTGTTTTATATTCTAAATTATCCATTGTCATACTAATAATATGAGAATATTATTAAGACAAATCTGAGGGCATTGATGACATCATCTTAGTATGACTAAGGATGATGAAATCAAACTCACATGTTGTTCATTGTGATGCACAATTGGACTGACCCAACCTATGAGAAATCACTTCCTGGATTTATGTCACAAGTGAATCTCACAAAGGCTTTATCGCTTATCCTCTGACTTGAGATGCAAGCTGGTTTGTGTATGTGGAGTGCCAAACTTTGATGTGGTTAAACGCTGACCTGAATAAGGCTGCTATAACAACCATCTTCGGGTTTGTCATTAAGCGTATATCAAACACGTGTAGTCAATAAAGAATTTGTTCCTCCACATGTTTGGATTAGATACTACTGGGCCCCTCGATGATTTGAATAGATGTTTGTACGGCCGTACCCAAAGGTAATCAAGATGAATCTTGATTGGTTTGGTAATCTACTTCAATGTATAGATCGAGAAACAGAATCGTTGAAATTTTAGATTGACATTAATCCTTGTCTAAAATTCAACATGGTATCAGTAACAAAAGGATAACTGATTGAAAAACTTTGAACCTGGACTTTTCTGAAACTCACTCATGTACTTTTAGGGGCATTGGCGGGTTGCTGGGACTCTAACCTTTGCTTGTATAACTACTTGATGTTATGACGTGCGCAAGTGGGAGCTGTTGGAATATGCTTCACGTTCATGACATATAGTTATTTGGCTAGACGTATGTGAGCCTAAAGGGTCACACACTTATACACCAAACACCATTTAATATACTTCCTCCGATTCAAAATAAGTGATACACTTTCCTTTTTTGGGTGATTCAAAATAAGTGATACACTTTGAAAAGTTTCCTTATTTGGCAAAAAAAAAAATGGGACCCACAACCACTAACTATTTACTTTAACAAAGTGAAATGACCCATTCACCCTTACTTTTTACTTTTAAACATCATTAACCTTATTTTATTCAAAAGGTGTGGGACCCATTCCCCACTATCCATCTAATTAATCTAATTTAATCATCATTATAATTTTTTGCCTCAAAAACCGTGAAAACCCAAGTGTATCACTTATTTTGAATCGGAGGAAGTATATAATATAATTAGGGTAATTATATTATTTATATAAACTATAATTACTTGGCTAGTTATGTTTTAATTAATTGTTAAGTTAAAACATATTAGTGAGTAATTATAAAGAATCAAAAGGACAAGGGACCAAGTGTCATATCTCATAACTTGTATTTATGGATATATACTTGAAGTAGGGTGCAAGAAAGTTTTACCCTAATCCTCCCTATTTTTGACCCCTAACGGCCGCATAGAAAACACACACAAAATTGTGTGGTTGTTTTTTTCCTCTCGTTCGTATAAACAGAACAAAAAAAGGCTATGTTGGGGCGGTGGCTTTTCTTGGACGCACGAAAGTAAAAAGAAGAAAGATTCTTTTTATTGCATGAATTGAACGTCCGAAAAAAGAATTGAATATTCTTTGATTCTTGAACAAGGGACTAGCATCTCAATTGGTGTTCTTGATAAGGTGTAGTGTGTATACCATTAGAGGAATTCTACATTGAATTCTTGGAGTTCTTCATCCTCATTCATTGGTGTAATCAAAGGCTTCAAGGGTATGATTTCAATCCTAACTCTTTGATCTTTATTGTTTAATTAGATTGTCAATATGTAGATCCGTTATTGGTGATTTATTTATTATTTCGGCTGCGTTTTCTTTGATTAAAACCGTAAATCACTAACAGGATAATTGTTGTTATTGTTGTTATTATAGCCCCTATTGTTGTTGAAGTTATTATTGTACCCTTGGTTTCCACGTTGGTAATTATTACCATAACCCTGATTCAAGTAATTGACCTCCTCTTCGATCATCATCGGTTGATGTTGTTGACATTCTTTAGTAAGGTGCGGTCCACCACAACTATGGCATCCAACCTGTATAGCATGCAAAGAAGATGTTATATTATCTAACTTACGTTCTAGCATGACTTGGTTGTTTTTGATGGCCGCAACTTCATCATTTTGCCTATCGTCAACCGCATTAACCGAACTTATTTGTTTCCCGGCTCTTCGATCGGTGGCCCACTCCGCATTGTTCATTGCAATATCCTCCAACAGTTGGTATGCTTTCGTAGGTGTCTTGTACATAAATATACCACCACTCGACGTGTCGAGGGTGGATCGAGAACTATTTGTCAACCCCCTATAGAAAAGATGGACACTATTACTCTTTTCGAACCCGTGGTTCGGGCACCTTCTCATCATAATTTTAAAACGTTCCCATGCTTCCGTTAAAGTTTCCCCTGCCTCCTGTTGGAAATCCATAATGTCAGTTTTTAGTTTATCCGCTTTCGCGGGTGGAAAATAACGGTGAATAAATCGACTTTGAAGTTCTTCCCAAGTCGAGATGGAGTTTGGCTCGAGAGACTTGATCCAATATCTAGCCTCTCCAATTAGACTAAACGGAAATAGTCTAAGCCTTATCGCATCCTATGAAATGTTTGGTATTTTGAATAAATGGCAAATATCATTAAAACACTCGATATGGTGATTTGAGTCATTTGTGAGTCTACCGTCGTAACCCAAATCACAGACCATAACAAGAAATTGACTTTTAATTTCAAAATTTTGCCCAGTTATTTTTGGCATTCTTATTGCCGGAATGGGGTCAACCGGGGTTGTTTGCCTCGTTTGCCACATTGGTTGTTCCGGTGGTTCTCGTTCACCCATTTGATTATCGAGAATCGACTCTTGAGTTTCAACAATATGTTCCTGATTATCAGAAATTGACTCCTGACTTTCAAGACTTTGTACTTGAACTTCAAAAAGTGGATTTTGATTTTCAAGACTTAGTTCTTCAATACTTTGAGGTTTCTTAATTGATGCGTTATATCTTGCTTCCGATTGCATTCTCTTTCTTCTACGAAAATATTTTTCTGGATCAGAACTCGGTGATGGTTGATCAGGTTTTAATTTCTTACCCCTAAGGTTAGACTTATTGCTCATACACCTGCACAACTCAAAGCAAAGGGTTAACACGCAACTGATAATTAAAGTAAAGAAAAATAGAAAATACAATAATTAACTTGTCTAAGAATAAATTCTCAAACAAGGATCAATTAACTAATTAACTTTTAATTACTAAACACATAAAACTGCTCCCCGGCAGCGGCGCCAAAAACTTGATGTGCAAGATCTAGTTATAAAATTATGTCTCCTAAATACCAATTATCTAGACAACCACATTCATAGGAAAGTATACCTAATCGTGGGTAATATAGGTTAGGCAAGTATTTCGGGTTGTCGAATCCTCAGGGAACGGATTATGTAATCCAGCAACTGAAAGCTAAAGAATTAATCAAGAAAATATTTGTAGACATGATTTGATTTTGTTGTGATTTGTAAATACTAAATTGTTTAATTAAAATAATTGAAAATGTAATTTGGAAGTTGTTTTGATGATTAAAGGATATTCACTATGTGTGGATTCATCTAGTTCTAAGTATGGTTGTTAAGCTTCGATTAATCTAATGTTCTAGAAGTCACAACATTAGATTTCCTCTATTCCGTTTAATAAACTAATTATAGCTAATAGGAATTTTTTTCTCTCAAGAGTTATAATTAATCACATTTCTACTTGTTGATATTACATGACTTGGATTACCTAAGTCTTCTAACCTATAATTTTCATTACTATGGTTGAACTTCTTGCTTAATCTAACATATTGGAATCTTGTCTCTAATCCCAATTTCTAGGGGATTACCAACTAGGTCACAAGTGAAAAGTTGAGGAAGTAACTAACTGAATCAAGTGTTGTCAATACATAATTGAATCAATTATAAACGATAAAGAAGCGAAAATTCATAGAATTAACAAGAAGAGTAATTCAAAACCAACAATTGTTTGAACATTAACATAATCCTAAAATTAAACCATACTTACCCCTAGAATCATCCCCTAGAATCATCCAAACATAATGAATATAAAAGATTACTAGCACATAGACATGCTAGGTGTTAGTCCCGTGATAAGTGAATTACTGCACTTATACGCTTTCACTGACCAAATAAAATTTAAGGCAACACTTAACACTTTTTAAACTTTTCTTTATTAATCAATAATGATACAATAAAGATGCAAGCAGTTTGCGGAATAGCTAAGAAAAAATCCTAACTAAACTGCTTGCATGAAATAGATAATAACAGATACTATCTAAAACAAGTTCTGATCAACAAATGATCAGGCACAAGACCAGACACTTTTGTTACAGAGATTCAATTCTCAAATCAAGTAACGAAAGGTTAACTGGTGGTTTACACTCTGCTCAAAGGAATGAAGGTCTGGAGTAATTTTAGCAGCGAGTAACCTTGTTGGGTGCACACAGAAGTCGATCGCTAAGTCCCCAATTTATAGCATTGGGAAACGTGGTGCCAAATGAATGAACGATCGAATCCATGTGTGAAAATTCCATTGGTGCAGAGGATATTTCATGGGACGAGCACGACTAACGGAATTATGACAGTACTTTCTGTCGTTTTGTTATCGCCGATATCTTCTAAAAGATTTGCAAGATATTCCCATAATCAACGATGCAATAACTTGTGTTTTACTTGTGTAATTCTGTGACACTGAAACTTTAGGCCTTTGTGCGCTTCAGGTAGCCATGAGTCTTCGGATACTCATGCTTCTTCAGATGGCCTTCAGCTCCAGTGACTTTCACTAAGAGTTTTGCTTAGAGAGGTATATGTTTGATGGTTCAATGTTATTGTATAGTGTGCGCTGAACCTGCTATAACTATCTGATCTATTGATCAGTATCTGATTCCGCACGGGGAACTGATCGTTGTGTCATATAGTAATCAGATAGTATAGCTGGGTAACTGAAATCTGAACTGATCAGATTCAGTTACCCACAATCTGAGGAACTAATCCACAGATTGTCTTCTAACTATTTGCCTTTTTGTCTTCATTAAATCCCTTCAGTGGGGGATGCTTTTCAGTGACCCAACACTAGGAATCAACAAACAAGTATTCAAGAAAGGAATTACAACCATAGAATTAATCCAAAGTGTTAGAAGATCAATAATTTCTTCTAAGATTGAAGGATTCCTTGATGAACTGCCCTAAAATTCGTGTGTAACTGCCAAAAAACGTACTAGGGTAAAAAATAACTGCATTTCTGAATTAGTCTACGATTTAACATGTCTGGCCGCGAAAGTTCGCGTCGTGAACTCTTGAGCACGAGAAGTTCGAGATCGTGAGATATAGTTCCCAGTCGTGAAAATCAAACAGAGATTTTGCTTATTGATCGTGAGAAGTTCACGCCCAAGTTCGCAGCGCGAACTCTCAGCTTCTACAAATTCCTTGTTTTTGGCTATCTTTTGACCCTTTTTCGACCACTTTTCTAATATACCACCTGAAATGTAAAACAAACACTATATTGAGTAATACCACATGCATTCAACATAAAAAACATATTCAAATTAGGCGATATTGACAGGATTGAATATGTCTAAAAACGTCAATATCAATGCCTTGGGATCAGAAAGCCACGTCACCAATTTACCCTACAAATTGAGTTTTTGAAGTCTACATTTAAGCCAAAAGAAGCTGGTTGCTTGGATAGCCCCAAAGTCCCAAACAACATAACCATTTACCCTGTCTGAAGAGGTAAATGGCATTTTAAAACTGGGTATACATTTTTAAATGGCATTTTTAACTTGGAATTTAATGTAATGGGGTACTACGTGGGAAGAGGCAATGTGTGTTAAATGACATTTTTAAATTGAAACAGTTTCTATTGTGTGTTAAATCACATTTAAATTGGGTATACATTTTTAACTTGGAAGAACCATTATGAGTAGAGATGGAATGTGAACCTACCTACATTCAATTAGGGATGAGACATAGAACCAAAAAACCGAACCCGTACCCGTACCGATCCGGAACCGTTTGGAACCGGATTACCAAAAATCGGTTCGGGTATCGGGTGCAACATTTTTGTGAAATCGGGTATCGGGTCTTTCGGGTCCGGGTACGTCATGTATTGAACAAATCGGGACTAAGACTCGGAACCGAAATAAATTAACTATGCACTTGTACTTTGTTATGGTATAATACTATTATTAGTATTCAGTTCATATAAATTACACAATTGTTATTTGTAAATCATTGTAATTTCACATGTATTAACTAACAAATGTGATTAAAACACCCAAAACCGGCTCCAATTACTATTTCGATTCCAATCGGGTCTAGACCCGATTTACCCGAACCGAATCTGGAACCGAACTGGAACCGTATTCTGTAAAACGGTTCGGTTCTCGGGTATACTAATCCTCCTAAATCGGGTATCGTGTATTTCGGGTCTGGGTCGGTTCCGGATCCGATTCCATCCCTACATTCAATATCCACATCAAGTAGCTGCTAACCAGTTAACCCTTTGTTTCTTTAGATTATTAACTAATTATGTTTTGCATTAAGTGGGTTAAATGCCATCATTTTAAATCATGCAATCGTTTGAGGTACATGTAAGATGGTGAATTAATGGTGTAATTAAAATAAGAGTAAAACATGTAATAAAAACATATAATTTAATGCAACATCAATTTTAGAACTCATTTATATATATATATATATATATATATATATATATATATATATATATATATATATATATATATATATATATATATATATATATATATATATATATATATATAAGTGCCATAACACAAAATTGCAAAGTAAACAATCATGAGTACTTATATTAGTATAACAGAAAATATGTTATTCATAACACATAAGTGACATTACAAATATCTTCGTGCTTTGTAATTTATAAGTACAACTATGGATAAACGATGTTACATCTTCAAGAGAGCCAGTAAGTTAATAGTGCTTGAAAAATATTGTTTAAATATTTATTAGAAAAGAAATAACTAAAACAGAACTGTTTGTAACATAAATATAATTTATAAAAAAAAAAAATCAGTATCAATTAATGTCATTAGACTAAACGGTTAATAAAATTTGAACACAATTTATGTGTTTAGCAAAAAATAAATAAAAAGAGGATAAGTCTAATTTTTTTTTTTATTATGTTTAATTTCCTTTTAAGAAACTTTTTCATTAAACATAAATATAGATTGATTCATTGTACAAATATACTTTTCGTATTCAAATTAAAGTATACCTTTGATTGCTAGTTTAGGTTGTTAAATGCTTCTTTGTATACAATATTTCTTGTGTTGTTGTCATTATTTTCATTCATAAGGATTGTAAGTCTTATGGGTATTGTGAATCTCGGTGGCCGGGTGTTCCTTGTCACTGCATTCATAAGGAGAAGACATGTTTTATAGAATAACATGCATTTTACGTTAACATGAATATACTTTAGGAACATTAACTACAACTTTTTGAACACAAAGATGAACCAAAGAAGGTACTATTCTTACTTACTGGTTTTTTATTCCATCCGTCCATTATGTGGCGTCATGATCTTATCTTTGAAGTACGACTCTGTTAGAAATAGTTAAAATTGTATAAATAGTTTCAATGCTTGGAGGGTCTCCTTGTAAATTTTCCCATAATAGCAAAACTAATCCACCATTTATGTAATAAGTTTAGCCTCAAATAAATGTACTAAAGTATTAAATTTTTTAAAATTTCATCTACCAAACCAAAAGATACCAAATAAACAGACTCAAATGTTTCACCTGGACCACCACAACAAGGCGGTGTAACCTAGCGATTGTTTATAGTACTCAAGACGAACAAAACTGCGAGTCAAGCTTGACTTTAGCAATTTTGTTATTGATTAGAAGTGCTCATAAACCCACCTATAAATTTATATAACTCACATAAACGCACAACCTAAATACACGTAGAGATGCAATTATGTTACCTTTTTATTACACATATATCAGATAAAAAAAGCAATATAATCATACATGAATTTCTTCTTAAGCGTCCATCTTCTATGTAAATCAGTAGTAACTGACAGAATCGATGAGGATGGGCAGCCACGAAACGTATTTGAAAATGAAAACATCTATGAAAGCTAAGTTTTGAAATTGAAGCTTCTTGAAACGAGCTTCTATGTAATTGAAATACCTTTTAAACACATTACTCTATAGATCTTGAAACGGCTTTTGCAATTAAAAGTTTAAACACATTACTCTATAGATATTGAAACGGCTTTTGCAATTAAAAGTTGGTGGTGGAAAATTTATGCACAAATGAAACCATATAATTTAATATGTTTTAAGTCATGTAATTTTAATGCATCTAACTTTTTGCTAACTTATTCTGTTTGATATTCTTGAAACGGCTTTTGCAATTAAACGTCCGTGGTGAGAAATTTATGCATGAATTAAACCATGTAATTTAACCCATGTAAATGCATGAATACGTTTTAAGCCATGTAATTTTAATGCATTTAACTACTAACATTATATTTAATCCAGGTAATTGAATGCATCATTCATTATATGATAATAAATGCATCTTCAAATTTGAAACTCAATTTTTATGTATACGAGGCAACATGGACCGTGCGATGCACGGGTTTTGTTCATGATAAAACGTTATTTGAAGGTAAATCGTATACATTGTATTGGGGTAACGGGCAAAGTACTAAAAGCAAGACCGCTAACATGTTTAGGTTGATTGCGAGTACTCTACTAAATAAGCAAAGTTTGTTGTAGGAAAATGCAAAGTAACAAAACCATTATCATTTTTATATTAGCGCAACACAAAACATGTTATTCATAACATATAAGTGATAATATGAAAATTTTCATGGTTTATAACATATAAGTGATAGATAATGCCGTTCAAAATAATCGTTTTATTGGAGGTTCGGTTGGGGATTCGAGTTTGAATGTGTCTCACTTGTTCTATGTGGATGATGTGATGTTTGTTTCGGAATGGAATCAAACAAATATTGAAGGGATTTTATGGGTGTTAGATGAATTCTATAAATACTCGGGTCTCAAAATTAATATTAATAAATCAAGTGTTTATGGAGTCAATGTGTTAGATGAAGAACATGAGGTGTTTTGTAGTAAAGGAGAATTACCATTTTCATACCTTGGTATTCGGCCGGGAGGTACTCAAAACTCCCGAATTTGGGATGTCATTACACACGGAATTCGAAACATGTTATCACGGTGGAAGGCTAACATGTTTTCGGTTGGTGGTCGGTTGACGTTGATTAAATCGATGCTCGGTAGTTTGGGCATTTATTGGATGTCTATTATGCGAGCACCGGTTAGTGTTATTAAAAAGATGGAGCAACTTCTGTAACATCTCAAAAATCAGGGGAAATTTAAAAAATTTTAATAAATAAAATAAAACATTTTTCCCGCAAAAGTACAAGTAAACAAATGGTCTCATCTCATTAAAATAAAAATAAACCGTCTCATTCTTTTAAATGCGGAATAAATAAAATAATTGTTTTAAAAACATTTGACTCAAATAAACGTTTGGAATCTAAATCCATAAAACCTCATCGAGTAACAACTCATCCAATGCACTTGCTCTAGTACCTGCAAAATGGAGGGGAGTGTCTGGGGTCAGCCACCGCTGAGTGAATAAAATCAAAATAAACATGCACATACAAACAGTTCATACCACATACATAATCCCTAAAAGACTCTACTTAATTCTCGTTATTAGGCCTTTATTAAATCTCATTAGGTTCGTCGTGGTGTCGTGACGATACTCAACACACGCCCATCATCACCACACCCTCTTCCAACACCCATCCTCTAGCTGTCCCGCAGTTCCACGCTGACAGTCGTGTAGTGTACTTGGCTCTCAGGGAAGAGTTGACTCTCGCCGTTGCCTCTTGCAACGGTAATTAAATCTCATATATAATTAAGTTGGTTTTATTAACATGTTAACTCTTTACAACAAGTACTCATATAAAACCAAACAACTCACCATATATCACCTCATAGATATATATAAACACATAGCACATCTCAAATGCATAACGTCTCCTAATAAATCTCCTGAACACAGATCAATCACATAATGATATGGTACTCAGATCGGTTACTCAGTATCCATATCTCCGTTCAGAATACGAGTAAAATAAATAAAAAATAGCAATTCATCACATAATCAAAGCTCATCTCAATCAAGAACATTTCATGACATTTAGCACACAATCATGAATCGAATGTAAGTACAAGTTTATAGTGAGATTACCCACCTCGAATAAATGTAAGCTCCAAAGGAATCCTCGGCACGCAGACGAGTCACAACTCAGCTCTTAAAGAATCCTACAATGCATCAAAAGGCTCGGATTAAAACTCGGCTCAAAATTATTTCCAACAGAATTTGACAGCACGCAGCACTCTTACGGAAATGGTCATAACTCTCAAACGATTCACTAAATTTTATTCAAATTTTTATAGTTGATAGAAGACTCAGAGGAATTCAATTCATCAGAAGACCCGGGAACTCGAATCCAAACAGAAGGGTCTCAAAACCGACTCACATGACAGAAAAGCTGTACCGAAAACTCTTTCGCGACACTTTATAAAAACAGTGATATCTTTTAAACAACAAGTCTGTTGACGAGCCGTCAGCGCCAGCGGAAAGTGGACTCAGAAAACTAGAGACCAACGTGGGCCACAATCTTAAAACATGTTTTAAATGTGATAAAAACGCACCCGAACATGACCAACAGAATCTGCCCAAAACTCAGCATATCGTTAAAACCCGTTTTGAATCCCAACATCAACCCTTTTACTTCCGAGACCCCCGACAGCCCCGAAACTCAGTTACAATCTTAGAAACCTGTTTTCAAATAACCTATTCCTTTATAAAAATCTTTCTCGGTTTAAGGAAACTAAGAACCTAAAAGTTCGGTTTCCGTTTCTCGATTAATAAAATGTCTAATTAAAACCAAAGGTTTTTACCCAACCCGACACCATCAAAATTCAGTGATTACAAACCGACTACAACCCGACACAATTACGAATGTTACCAAACATTTTAATACTAGACTCGGTTTAATAGTTTGGAAACGATTTCAAAGAACTACTTAAAACGGTAAAAAGGACGAAGGCCACAATTATCACATAACAATCACAACAGAAACCGAACCCCTGCGCTGAGACTTAGCTAAAAGTTGAACAAGGATACAATAAACAATTAACAGCAAAGAATGTGGAGACTACCGAATCGTAAGGTGGAAAGGGAAGTGGCTCAAAACACTTGCTCCACTCGAATCCTGCTCAGGAATTTCTGTTGCGGTCAACTCACTGTTTGGCCCCAAAAATCGGTCACCATCACCTCAATTAACAAAACCGAGCCCTGCCCGACTCAGCCACAACCCGCTGAAATCTCAGTCACGAAAAATCTATTAGAAGCCTGGGGTTAACTATGGTTTAAACGGAAGAAAAGAAAGAATCAAAGCCTGGGGTTAACTATGGTTCGAAGGTTGTTTGATCCCGATGAACCACACCTACTTGTCCACACCCCTGCTCGGCCACGCACATCCAGAAACACGAGGATACACAATCGGTTAAACCACAAACGAGAGAAAAAGAAAGGAATAATAAAAAAAAGAAACATCACTACCGAACTAATCACTGCTCGGAACACTTGATCTTCATGGCTTGGCGATGAAATACTCTGGCTCGTCCCTGCTCGATCACCACTCATGAACTCCAATCGGTTTCTCTTGATGCTTCCTGTCTGCTCGTCGCCAATGGCAGAGATGGGGCTGGGGGATTCGGCCAATGATTATGGGGATTTAGGGCTAAACTTTTTGCTTAAGTATTAGGATAAAAGGGCTCAAAGCTTGGTTGACGAAAAGGCCTATATAAAACTTGTTGGATTTATGTGCACAGTCAAGTACACGTGTCATCATGTCCAATGTTATAAGGAACTAAATGGTCACACCACTACACACCCAATAATGGACAACCGAATAAAGTAAGTTGTGTTGAATAATTAACTAGTTAAGTTAATTATAAAGAAGAGAATAAATAATAATAAGTTAATTATTATTTAAGAGGAAAGTTAAATATTAAGTTAAATATTTAACGGACAGTTAATTAATAGTTAATTAATTAACTAGTAAAAGTCCAAGGGTTTAAAGTGTCAATAGGAAGTTTAATTATGAGATTAATCATAATTAAACTCCAAGGACTTAATGATAACTTATTCCCAGGGACTAAGGTTAAGGTTAAAATGCTAATCACTTTACACACTCAATACCCTAATCCCTTCCCTCTCCCTCTCTTGCCGATCGGACGAAGAAACCCCATAGGGTTCTTCGTCGACTTCGAGTTCGACACACACACACACACGAGTTCGTGTGTTGCTTTGTTGGTACAACGCGGTCTTGCAGCGTGTTCAGGTGGTGCAGGAGAGATGGATCATTCTTTAGCAATTCAGAGGTATTGTTCTTATACTAACCATCTCTTTGTTCTTGTGATCCCATTGTTTAGTAGAGATCAAGTATGTAAGATTCAAGTTCCGCCATGTGAATCCTACATGGTTTTTCCTACAGTGGTATTAGAGCGATCTACTAGTCTCAATGGGATTCAGATTAGTTTCTTTCTATCTAGTAAAAAGAACCCTAGAAAATTTAATCCAAGAAAATTGTTCAAGTTTATGAACAATTGGATTAAATATGTTGCTAGCTAAAAAGAAATAAGGTTTCTTTTTTCCCTTCTTCTATTTTTTTAGAAATTTATATATATGTATATATAATTATTAAGTTTTTTTTATCTTAGAAAGAAACCTCGTAAATTTGATCCAAGAAAAATTGTTCAAGTTTATGAACAATTGGATTGAATAGGTTTCAAGATAAAAAGAATTAGGTTTCTTTTTTTTGTCTAGTAAAAAACCCTAGAAAAATTAGTCCAGGTAAATGATTAACCAAGATTTGGTGGATCATTGGACAAATTAGGATTTAAACAAAATAAGGAAAGTTATGTTATTCTTAGTATTATAATAACACTATATTATATATATAATTTTATTTATTATTATTTTTTTTCTTCAGAAATTAAAAAAAAAAAAGGGACAAGGGTTCGACCGAACCGAGTAAGACCGAGCCACGGTCGAACTCGGGTTCGGACGAACGGACCGATCGGATTAACCGGACCGAGCCACGGTTCGGTCTTCGTCCAAGCGATCCCCTTTTTTTCCCCTCGTTATGCTTTTGATCCAGTTTCGTTTACCCAAGGCTCAGTTTCGGGCATATGGGTACACGGGATCAAATCACGCGTCAAAAGTTTATTCTTTTGACGAGTTTTATTATTTTCGACTTAATAATAAAGTTAAAATTGATTTTAAAGTCTATTAAAATCAAGATAATCATAAAATTAAGGGGGAAATTGAAATCAGTTGTCATGGGTAATTTTATAACTATCAGTTTGGTAATTTAATAATTATCAGTTTATTTATTTAATTAGTACATAACCCAAAATTCTTGACATTGTGTATATTTAAATTTTTTGAATTTATTTAAATATTTTTATTTTTTAGAAATTAATTTTTATTAAAATTACAAATCACAAAACTAAGTCTTTGGGGTTATGACATGGAAATTTTAAATATTTGCATTTATTTTATTTATTTCTTTAAAAATATTTTTTGAAATAAAAGGTGGTAATTATAAACAGTTAGTTTATAGAACCAAGTTTTTAATAAAAGATGGATTTTATGAAAGTACATTTATAAAATATAATTATTAAATTGTAATGACGATTTAAACAGTTAGTTTATAAAACCAAGTTTTAAGAGGGTAAAATTAAAAAGTGGGATTTATAAACAAGTTCATGTTTATAAAAACCAAGTAATTTTTCAAAAGTTTTAAAAAATGGCTAAAGTTTTCGAACAAAGGAAAATCCTTTTTAGACCACCTAATGGAACACCTCACTTTGTTAAACGATATTCACATTGTAAGGAGAAAGAACCTTAGATGTGGATTCAAATCATTGCGAGTGTTAGGGTGAGTAAGGTCTTGTGATAATCGGGAGTCCCGGCGCAAGGCATCGCACTGTCTTAGGTGGTACGATATATTTTGGTGATAATCAGGAGTCCCGGCCCAAAATGCACTAGAGGGATTAAAACATGTACAAGTTTGTTGTTCAACTTGATATCCCGAACATCTAGGAATCGTTTCTAGTTCAAGCGGCGATTCGGTATGGCTATACCTACCAGAAATAGCGTGGCTATAATGGGAAGTGCCCAAACCTTGCATTAGAAGGCGTGAAATATGGATTCTAGTCTAATTATTATTCTTAAAATGTGATAATATTAGAAGTTATTTATTTATATAATCACACTAACCGTTTGTTGTTTTTCTTATAGATGTTTGTACTGTCAGAAATTCCGTTTTACTCACCAAACGAATCGCGAAAGTTCATCACTGGAAAATGGAAGCTTACTGGTCCGAACTACAAAGTTTGAAAAGTGCATTTTAGGAGTTACCTAGAAGCACAAAATCTACTGTACGTGATAGACGAGGTGCCCAAGGGACAACCAGGGCAAGATGCCCAGGATGATGAGCTTGACGCTTATTATCAGTATCTGGCTGATGAATCACAAGTTATCTCGATTCTTATTCTTACTTCATTATCAGAGCTTACTGATAATCTACGTAAGAAACCATGCTATGAATGTGTCCAGTATCTTGAGGAGACGTTTAAAGATAGTACTGAACATAGTAAGCAGTTCATTTTGCAAGAAATCTTTTCGTCAAAGATGAAAGATGATCAACCATTAAGTGACCATCTTATTAACATAAGAAGGTTACTAGATTGTCTCACCCAAGTTACTGGCACATCAAACCAGCATGAACAAGTTTTGTTCTTGTTTGGATCCCTCACTCAATACTATCAGGATAAGGTAGTACGTTTGGTTGGGAGTTTTGATTTGACTGTTGCAGGATTACACGAGAATCTCTTGTGTATACGCGATGTTCAAAGGCTAGAGGAAGAACCACTTCCCGAGGTTCAGATGGATGAGTTCGATAATGGGTTAAGAGACTTTGCTGATTTGTGTTGCCCAACTTGTGGCAGCAAGGATATTTGCGAGCATACATCCGATGTGGGACTGTTGGACACTGAATTTTTCAGTGATTCAGGTATCTTCATGATTGATTGTCTCGTTACTTCTAGTGAATCTTGGGTATTGGATACCGGATGTGGTCATCACATTTGCAGAGATTTAAGAAGAACAGGAGGCTGGGATGAGGAGATGTTGAACTACGAGTAGGCGAAGGTTCCAAGGTTGGAGCTGAAGCCGTAGGGACATTGAAGGGTTTCATTGACACTGATTGACCACTTGGGTCAACCTCCTAGTCACTTGGTTCGAGCCATACTGACCAAGAACATGAACTTGTTCTTGACCGGTTGAAACCAACTAGCTGATTTAATCCCTAAAAGCGGAAGTGGGATTAAACCTAATCCTTAAACCCTAAAGGATTGGGATCTTGGAAATCTAGATTAGATTAACAATGAAAGAAACCTTGTACGAAAAACTCGAACACCCACATACCCTTGTGTTGTTGAATTCGGCCAAGAGGGGAGAAGGGAGAAAAGGGTTTCCCAAAACATACCTTAGTTAATGCTTAAGATAGATCCACTGATGATGAACAAATCGAACGATCTTCTAGTTGATCTAAGCAATGAACTTGATCTTCAAGAATTATGAAGAACACGAAGAACAATTGAAGAACACAAAGACTTGTGTTCCTCCTTGATCTCGGCCGAATGGGAGGAAGGAGGCAAGGGATTCGTGTGATGGTGTAAGGGGTTTTAGGGTTACCCTAAGCCTCTTATTTATAGATAAATAAGTTACGCTTAAGACCCTCTAGTTTAATTAATATTAGATCTTTAATTAAACTTTCTTTTAACACTTCCACCCCTTACAGTTTAACTAGTTTATTATTGTTGCACTTAACTATTAAATGTCTAGTGTTAATACACTAATAATTCGGTACCCATATACACGAATTATATACTTGTATTTATGCTTTTAATAATTAATTATATAATAACCTTTATATAATTTATACAACAATATTATCCAATTACTATATGATTTAATAGCTTTAAATCATATCATGGATAATCTTTAATTAACACATTGTATATTTACTCAACTAGTAAATGTACAACTACTTGTATTAATTAGTTAGTTAAACTAATCTAGTAATAAGTTAAACTTAACTTAATACTTAACTGATTCATAATGACTATTATGAATCATTCCTCTTCGTAGTATCATTGCTTATCTTTCTCGTATTACATGCACTCACTGGTGTGACCCTTAAGTGTTTCGTAGGCATTGATGTATCATCATAGGTTGACTAACTGTGCACATAAATCCTTCAGACATACCTTCTTAAGTTGCCTTCAGGAAGAGTCTTGGAACTTAAAGATTGTTATTACCCCTAGACTTATTAAAAATGTTATTTCGTTTGATTTACTTATAGACATTGGTTTTTATTGAGTTTTATGGAAAAACAATTTCGTGTTTAAAAGATGACATTTTATATTTTAAAGCTAACTCTCATAATGGTCTATACACGTTAAATCTAAATAACATAGAACGAGACATTTATCATATAAGTAAAAGATCCAAGAGTAACTTGAATCAAACTTGTCTTTGGCATTGTCGTTTAGGTCATATAAACGAGACTCGCATTAAGAAGCTCCACGATGATGGAATTCTAGAGACATTTGATTTGGAATCATATGCCATATGCGAATCATGTTTATCTGGCAAAATGACAAAAGACCTTTTCAATCACTACAATGAAAGGTGTAACGCCCTGAAATTTTAATAATCAAATAATATTAATTTAATCGTCATATTTAAGTTAAAATGAATAATTAGTAGAAAAATGAATTTTATATTTTAAATAGTTAGTATTGTAATTATTTTATTTATTGGACGACCTGTAGTTAAACGGTTCATATTTTAGACGACCTGTAATTAGACGGTTCGTTTTTATTTGTCATTAATTTATATTAGTCTATAGTAGACATTTTATTTTATGATCGCCATTTATTATACTATTCGAGTGGGGTACATTTAATTAATAAATTATGTAGACGACTTATAGTTAGACGTTTAATTAATTAGAGAGTTATTTAGATGTCATTTAGTCGCGTGAGCGTTTCGAGTTAAACCGGTTGGTAAACCTTAAGAGTTGGGTTGTATTTTTGAGTCGGGCCGGCCGAAGGCCAACGTAAAGTTTAATCTTTGTTGGCGGGTTTCATTAGGTTCGGGCTTAAGGCCTATTAAGAAATTAGGAAGTCCATTGGCAAATTAATTTCACATCTTGTGGCCGTCGAGGAGTAGTTTGTCGAAAGCTAGAGCATCAACAGGTTTATGACTGGTGGTGATTATATATTGTTGCCGGCGGGGTTTGAAAAGAAAACGAGATGCGAGCAGGGGCTAAATGGAAGGATGGAGTATGTGGCAAAATTTTGTTTAGCGGTGGAAATTTAATAAGGGTCAGTGATTTTTTTTTTTTATATTGAGGTAGCGAGTGATTTTGTTCTTTGTTCGACGTTCATTATTTTAGCAAGTAGATGAGATTGAGGAAGGTGGCATTTGTGAATTTGCTGGCCATGTTGAAGATAAAGAAATCAACAAAATTTGGTGTTGATTTTCTTTGCTTAAATCCACGACATAATTATAGTTTTTTTTTTTATCATTTTGTTAGTATTTATATTTTTGGTTATTGTGGTTAATTGTGTTTCTATTGTTCTAATTGAGAGTTGTTGTTTTTTTTAGTTTAAGGTTTTCTAGAATATGAGTCATTATTTCATGAGTTGTGGTTCAAGTTTTTGGTCACTGATTTCTTGAGTGTCGGATTTAGGGTTGGGTAAAACCTTTAATTAATTATCGAGACGTTTTATTAATCGAGAAACGGAAACCGAACCTTAAGGTTCTTGGTTTCCTAAACCGGGAAGTTTCTAATAAATGAGTGGATTAGAATATTTTGAAAATGAGTTTCTGAGGTAAAATGGTTTTCGGGGCTGATGGGTGCCTCGGGATTTAACAGGTTGATGTCGGGTTTGTTAAATCGGGGTTTTATGTAATTACATTTTTCTGGCAGATTCTACCCAACGTTTTCGGGCCTGTTTTAACCTGTTTAAAATATGTTACTGGAATTTTGGCCCACGTTGGTCTCTAGTTCTCTGAGTCCTCTTTCCGTTACCGCTGACGGCTCGTTAATTTGATTTGTCGTTTACAGGGTATCGCTGTTTATGTTAACCGTCGCAGAATAGTTTTCGGTTCAGCTATTCTGTCTTGTGAGTCTGTTTTGAGCCCTTTCTGTTTGGATTCGAGTTCTGTGGTCTTCTGATGAATTGTAGCCCTCTGAGTCATTTAACTACTGTAAAAATTTGAGTAAAATCTAGTGAGCGGTTTGAGAGTTATGGCCGTTTCCGTAAGAGTGCTGAGTGATGCCAAATCCTGCTGGAAATAATTTTGAGCCGAGTTTTAATCCGAGTCTTGTCATGCATTGTAGGATCCATTAGGAGCTGAGTTGTGACCTTTGTGCGTGGCTGAGGACTTCTAGGAGCTTACGTTTATTCGAGGTGGGTGATCTCACTATAAACTTGCATTTACTTTCATTTCATGATTTTGTACTATATGTCATGAATTGCTATTGCTTTGAGATGAGCTTGATTATGTGTTGAGATGTTATGTGATGTTTATTTTAATTCCCACCTGAACTGAGATATGGATGCTGAGTAACCGAGCTGGGTACCATATCTTATGTGTTTGATCTGAGTACATGAGTTTTGTTTATGAGTTATCATGCATTTGAGATGTGCTAATTGTTTACATATATGTTGAGATGATATGTGTTGAGTATGTTCTGGTTTGTTTTATATGAGTACCTGTTGTATGAGTCAACACGTAAATAAAACTAACCTAATTATATATGAGATTTAATTACCGTTCGCGAGAGGCGGTGGCGAGAGTCGACTCTTCCCTGGGAGCCAAGTACAATACACGACTGTCAGCGTGGTACTGCGGGACACCTAGAGGACGGGTGTTGGAAGAGGGTGTTGTGACGAGCGTATGGTGGTGGGCGTACGTTGAGCATCGTCACAACCCACGGCGAACCTAATGAGATTTAAAAGGCCTAATAATCGAGAATTGAGTAGAGTCTTTAGGGATCACTTATGTTGTGTGGATTGTTTGTATGCGTACGTTTATTGTGTTGATTATTCACTCAGCGGTGGCTGACCCCAAACACTCCCTCCCATTTTGCAGGTACTAGCAGCGCAAAGAGAAGGTCAATGGTTGTAAGCTGCGTTTCTGTTTTATATTTATGGATTTGGATTAAAACATTTATTTCGAGTTAAACATGTTTTGTTTTTTAAAACCTTTAATTATTCCGCATTTAAACCACGAGACGGATTTATATTTTTATTTATGAGTTGGGACTTTTGAGTTACTTGTACTTTTGGGGAAAAATGGCTTATTTTATTTATTAAAATTTTTTAAATTTCCCCTGATTTTTGGATGTAACAAAAGGGCAGGCGAGTTGTTAGGGATTATACACAGTGACGTGTGTGGACCCTTCACTTCAGAAGCCAGAGGAGGATAACGCTACTTCATTACCTTTACTGACGACCTCAGTAGGTATGGTTATGTCTTTCTTATGAGACTAAAGTCTGAAGGCTTTGACAAGTTCAAAGAATATCAGAGGGAAGTAGAAAACCAAATGTGCAAGAAAATAAAGTCAATTCGGTCGGACCGAGGAGGCGAATATTTGAGCCAAGAGTTCGACGATCATTTGAATGAATGTGGGATTGTTTCACAACTCACACCTGCGTATACACCTCAGATGAATGGTGTATCAGAAAGGAGAAATCGCACCTTGTTAGACATTTCAATGATGTGTCGTGCTACCCTACCACTATCATTTTGGGGACATGCACTCGAGACTACGTCATTCACACTGAATAGGGTTCCGACCAAGTCAGTAGAAAAGACTCGTTCGAGCACTGGACGGGCAAAAAGCCAAAATTGTCTTTTCTCAAGATTTGGGGTGGTGAGGCGTACGTTAGATGTAACTTCACAGACAAACTAAACCCCAAGTCAGATAGTGTATCTTCGTTGGATATCCAAGGGAAGCCTTAGGATACTAATGCTATCAACAAAAAGACAACAAAGTTTTTGTTGCTCGAAAAGGTGTCTTCTTGGAGGAGAAGTTTCTCGGGACAGAAACTCCAAGAAAAGAAATAGAACTTTCAGAAATGGAAGAGAATGAAGATCCACTTACGACTTCAGTCGAACCAGTGGTTCAACAAAGAATTGTTGATTCCCAACCAGACCCACCGGTTGAGGAGGAAGAAACACGCAACCCTCGTCGGTCTAGTAGACCACGCCAAGAACCAGTTAGGTATCTTGGATTCATGATCGATGAAGATGATGGAAGTCTACTAGAACCATTGACCTACACCGAGGCTGCTGACGGCATAGAGTCTGAAAGATGGCTCGAGGCCATGGAAGCAGAGATGCAATCCATGTATGACAACCAAGTTTGGGTGTTATCAGACTTGCCACCACAGTCACGAGCTGTTGGATGCAAGTGGGTTTTCAAGAAGAAAACTGACATGGATGGGAAAGTGCATACTTACAAAGCACGACTAGTCGCGAAGGGTTTCACGCAAACACATGGTGTGGATTATTCAGAAACCTACACGCCAATCGCTATGCTTAAGTCTATAAGAATTCTAATGGCCATATCAGCATATTACGACTATGAGATATGGCAAATGGACGTTATGTAACATCCCAAAAATCATGGAAAATTTAAAAATTTTTAAAACGGTCCCATCTCATTAAAAATAAAAATAAACCGTCTCATGGTTTTTAAATGCGGAATAAATAAAATAATTGTTTTAAAAACATTTGACTCAAAATAAAATAATTGTTTTAAAAACATTTGACTCAAAATAAACGTTTGGAATCCAAATCCATAAAAGCTCATCGAGTAACAGCTCATCCAGTGCACTTGCTCTAATACCTGCAAAATGAGGGGGGAGTGTTTGGGGTCAGCCACCGCTGAGTGAATAATATCAAAATAAACAAATAAATACAAACAACTCAAATCACATAAGTGATCCATAGAGACTCTACTCAATTCTCAATTACTCAAATTTATTTCTCAGATTTTATTACTCGGATTATAATTTATATAGCGCGTTAGTGTGACTTGAGCCGAGAGATCTGAAGGGTTTCAATAACACTGATTGACCACTTGGGTCAACCACCTAGATCACTTGGTTCGAACCACACTGACCAAGAACATGAACTTGTTCTTGACCGGTTAAACCATCTAGCTAATTTAATCCCTAGAAGCGGAAGTGGGATCTTGGAGATCTAGATTAGATTAGCAAGAAAGAAACCTTGTACGAAAAACCCGAACACTCACACAGCTTGTGTGTGTTCGTCGACCATCCACCAAAGAACCCTAGGGTTCTTTGGTCGAATTCGTCCAAGAGGGGAGAAGGGAGAAAAAGCGTTTCCCAAACTATACCTTGTTGTTTGCTTAAGATAGATCCACCGATGATGAACAAATCGAGCGATCTTCTAGTTGATCTAAGCAATGAACTTGATCTTCAAGAACTATGAAGATCACGAAGAACACGAAGAACGAAGAACACCAAGGGCTTGGTATTGCTTATTCTCGGCCGAAACTAGGAGAGGGAAGGGGGGAGAATTCGTGTGATGTACAAGGGGTTTTAGGGTTACCCTAAGCCTCTTATTTATATACAAATAAGTTACGCTTAGAACCCTTAAGTTTAATTAATATAAGATCTTTAATTAAACTTCCTTTTAACACTTTCATCCCTTATAGTTTAACTATTTTATTATTATTGCACTTAACTATTAAATGTCTAGTATTAATACACTAATATATTTCGGTACCCATATACACGAAATATATATATACTTGTATTTATACTTTTAATAATTAATTATATAATAACCTTTATATAATTTATACAACAATATTATCCAATTCTATATGATTTAATAACTTTAAATCATATCATGGATAATCTTTAATTAACACATTGTATATTTACTCAACTAGTAAATGTACAACTTCTTGTATTAATTAGTTAGTTAAACTAATCTAGTAATAAGTTAAACTTAACTTAATACTTAACTGATTCATAATGACTATTATGAATCATTCCTCTTCGTAGTATCATTGCTTATCTTGCTCGTATTACATGCACTCACCGGTGTGACCCTTAAGTGTTTCGTAGGCATGGATGTATCATCATAGGTTGACTAACTGTGCACATAAATCCTTCAGACTCCAACTTGTGCAAGTTTGTAACCTTTGTCTTAATGATACGAGCTACAGTGGCCTTCTAGATGGGCATGTAGGTAACCAACCCCATAAAAACAGCTTACGTAACCCAGGTATAGTTTATGAAAAACTCTTTAATAGCGTCTCCTAGTAAAGAACACCCTGTCTCTACTTCTTGGGCAACTATGTTAGGTTTATGCCTTGCAGCACGATATTTGTGATAACGAATACGAGCATGGTAGAAAACATCAACTCCTGTATTCGAAATCATTTAATGACTTCTTGATTCAAACTGTTGTGATAAACGACAAAGAACAAATCAGTTCGTTTGGGCATGGCCATTCACTTTCCAGTTATCATCATGTCAAAGGACCTATAAATATCTCTCCTAAAAAGGAGGTGCAATTACCATCTTTGTATATTTCGATTCAAAATACAAATTCCTTTGTACCCAGTAAAGCCTCATATGACAACCATATTTCAGAACTGTCTAAGACGAACCAAAGCACATTAGTCAATGTATCACAAACCAAATACCTCAGGCTTAAGGACAATCCTAGTAAATAATACTTTTGAACTTTTCAACCACTAAGTATTATCACGGTGGTCAATCCAATATTCGTCGAGCTCCAACAGAATATCACCGATATTTGGTTTACACAAAACTTGTGTAGCTATCGTCGAAGAACTTCGAATCTACCACCAAATACCGCGATGACGTTAACGTCCCATCGAGGTTCCCACCAAGACGAGTAGTCACGGATTTATATCTTTTTGAATAAATAGACTTTTATTCATGGATGTTTTTAAAACATACAAATTTTGAATAACAATGATACTAACTCATGTATTATTCCTTACTGGACATAGATACTGAATTATTACTGGATCATTACTTATTCTTTGCATTTGTGTTGATCACTCAATGACTCTTTAATTGTAACTTTTATCACTAATTACAATTAGTCATTTCTATTAAACTAAAGACATAAGACGAGTATTTTAAGAATACTATTACTTTTGTCTTTGCTAGTTATTGTTCATGCAACAATTAGAACATATTCTAGTCTTGCCTTTTTATATGATCCGGTAAACATAGGAGGATTGGAAAATTACTCCTTTAGTTTCTTGAATCTATAAAACTTGCCTTGTAACTAAATCTCTTTTAGCTACTTGATTTGTAGAAATTCTTACTAGTTAAAGAAATTTCCTTAAATGATTAACTTGTTCACTGGAATGTGAACATCCTATTAGATATGCAATAATTAATCACAAGACTTGTGATCACGATATTAGGTTTGCAATAATCTAATCAATGATCATTTATTTCTCTTAACTCTTTGGCTAACGACTTGGTAAAACCTTGTTGTTAATGTCCTAACTAACTTACTATATTTCATTAGTACCTCTAATGAATATGTTAGTCATAGCTCCCACTAAATTTTATGGAAAATAAGCATTACTTAAACTACTACTTTTGACCTAGTCAAAACTCATAGTTTAACCCTTTAAGATTTAATCAATTATCAAAGTCATCCTTTGGATTTGCGAATATCCAACATTCCTTTTAAGGGAATCATGACTTTCATTGATTAGTGTATCTAACAAGTATAAGACACTTGAAACGATACTTCCAATTCTTAAGTGTATTAGTATCTTTTAAGAATCTCATTTAATGCCAAAGTCATTTCTTGGATTTCTCAAATGTCCATTATTCCTATTAGGGAATTATGACTTGATTAAATATTGTATTTATTACAAGTATAAAAGACTTGCAATAATACCTTTTTTTTAATTCTTAAATACTTTAATATAGTTTATCCCTTTTAAGAGTTCATTTAATGTCTAAGTCATTTTACTTGGATTTTACGAGTATCCAATTATTCCTATTAAGGAATTATGACTTCATTAAATTCCTTCATTACAAGTATAAGAGACTTGTAATAATACTCTTTAAAGTCTATCTTGATTATATCCAATATAATCACAATATATTAATACTAACTCTTTAAAACTTACTATCATAAGTAACCATTACTTAAGATGTTTTAAATAAGTTCAATGTACTTTGAACTTTATGCTTTTCATAAAATCTCTTAAATACTTTAGAAGAATATTCTAACTTCTAGTATCTAAGTATTGAGCTTCTAAGACATTATTTACCATACAACTATCAAACAAGTATAAAACATGAAATATAAAGTAAATCAAAAACTTGACTTACAATCTAGTCATAAAACCTTGACTAGTGTAATTATCACACATACATATAATATAATTCAACCATGGATTCTTATTAAAACCAAAGAAAAACTTGTTTTAACATAAAATAAAAATTATCCAACAAAATTGAAATTGTTTTACTGAATCCATAAACTACTGAATCATAAAATCTTGGTGCTCGTGGGATCATCACCATCTCATGCTGGTTACCTTCACTTTACATCTCCTCCTGCAATAAACGATTGCAAAAGTTAGATTACTCGTAACGTACTTTACAAGTATCTTAAAAGTGAATAAGAAGTGTGGTTGTGTTACCTGAGGAACTTGCGTTTCCTCCACCACCACTTGCGCCCTTTGGACAATTTCTTTTCCAATGCCCAACCTTACCACACTTGAAGCACCGATTCTCGGTCCTCGCTATGTTAGGCTTTACCTTCTTGACCTTTTGTTTGACACCTTTACCATTTGGCACTCCTTGGTTAGGATTGGTTTTACCCTTTCATTTACCACCATGCCCCTTTCTCTTCTTGCCACCGCTACTGCTATTACCGATCATTAGAACATCCTTAGATTTGGTCCCCAAACTCAATTCAGCTGTCTTGGGCATGGAATGTAGCTCAGCAATGGATTTCTCCATGTTATGCATATTGTAGTTGACTACAAAAGGCTTGTAGTCATCAGACAATGAATTGAGTATAGTGTCTGTTGCCATTTGCAACGGTATGGGGTGACCAAGTCTAGCCAGGTGATCCATGTGCCCTTTCATTTTCATGACATGGGCACTCACCGGTGTTCCTTTGACCATCTTGCAAGAGTTGAAGGCTCGATTGATGTCGAACCTCTCAGTGCGAGCTTGCTCTTGAAATGAATCCCTAAGTTGCTGGATCATCTCAAATGCAGGCACATCCATAAGTCCTGCTTGCAATTCTGGACTCATGGTTGCGAGCATTAAACAACTCACATCGAGCGCATCACTGACACGCTTATAATAAGCTTGCCTTGCTTCAGCTCTAGCATTAGCGGCAGGGACATTAGGTACTGCTCTTTCCAAGACATACCACTTTCTCTCATGCCTGAGCACAATGCGAAGATTGGGCACCCAATTGAGAAAGTTTGACCCAGTCAAATTGTCTTTTTCGAGGACTGAGCGAAGTGAGAGATTGTTGGTACTTGTCGTTGTGGTTGTTGCTGCCATCTACAAATCAAACCCAGTTTAATTAGTAATCATCAATAAACATTCTCTAAAATATATTATAAACCCATAATTAATATTTTAGGCCTAGGATCCATATATCACATTCACGCCGCAAGGTTTGGGCACTTCCCGATGAGACATGCTGTTTCTGGTAGGTAACATCCTTACCGATCGTATCAAGACTTGACACGATTCCTAGGGGTCGTAGAATCTTTAGACTTGTAACTTATTATAACTTTGTACAATCTAATTGTACATTTCTAAGTTAGTAACAAAGTCTAGTATGTTTATTCTACTCAAGTACTTTTTGGGCCGGGACTCCCGATTATCCCCAAAGTAGATCAGACCATCTAAGACAGTGCGATGTTCTGCGCCGGGACTCCTGATTATCACAGAACCTTACGCACCCTAACACTCGCAATGATTTGAATCCATATCTAAGGTTCTTTATCCTTACAATATGAATATCGTTAAACAAGTGAGGTGTTCCATTAGGTGGATAGTACTTAGATCTAAGATTTTCTTGGGTTTGTTTAAGTCTTGAACTAAACTTAAACCTTATTCCAATCTTAATTCTTGTTTAAAATATGTGACTTGTGAATTCAAGAATTCAACAAGACATCCTTTTTAAACCTTAAGAACTTTCTTTAAAACTTATAGTTTCAAGAATTTTGCGCGTTTTATATGTATACCAAAAGACGAGGTGTACAAAATGTATCACTAGGTTTTGTGGAAAACCTTATTCTAGAATAAAACTTACTTGTTTTATCTTTCTCGAAAAACTTAAACACTTATGTTAAACTTTCTATTCTTTTACGATTCGTAAACTTGAATCATAAATCTAGTTTAACACACCTAGTTTTTCATATGTTTAATAATAAAATTAAACATTTGTTTTGACTTATTAGATTCGACCAAAACTTATGTCTTGACGACACATTTATAAACTTTGTGATTTTCTTGTGTAGCTCCCACTAGCTCCAACAACCATGATGGAACTTGAGCAAACACAATCACCGGTCTATACTTGGTGAAACTAATAGACTTATTATATAAAGACTATATATAATAATTCTTAGTTTGTTTAAACCTTTCTTACATTTAACTTGGACTAGTTAAATATAGGTTCTATAGTTATCTTGTTATTTAATCCTTGATCATTAATCTAGTATCTTACATGACTTGTAAAATACTTATATTATACTTATATAATTACTAGTTATAATAACCTATAACTTTATACACCTTATAGTGGTTTGTTCAAGGAGGTCTAGTAATATTATAAAGTCCCAAGGAATAATTTTAGGCCCTTGGATTAAAGAGATCAATGGTCCAGATTATATCCTCATTTAAAAGAGATTTTGTGCGTGGAGGGGTATATCCGTCATTTTACAAGTGATATAACCCCCATCAGTTGTCATTTCTCCTTTTCCCACTCTCTGAACCTGTCTCTTCATCTCTCTCTCTCTCTCTCTCAAAACCTCTCAAAACCACTTGAAACTTATCTATCTTTCCGGCGACTTTCGGCGTAATACGACGATTTCCGGCGATTCTTCATTATTCTTTCTCTCTCGCACAGCATCATTCGAAGAAAAACTTTTTCAATCGTTTCAATGTCTGATTTACAATCTTCCCTTCTCTAATAGCGTCTGTTGAAGATTCCATCAATCCCGAACAACATCCAGGTAATTTTAACTTGTTTTTTTGTTATTATTAGCTTTTTTTACTGTTTTTGTATAAATAGTTGTTCATTTATTGTGTTTTTTCTTTTCTAGGTTTTGTAATCCGTCGATTTTTCCTATGTTATTAGTAGATCATAGCTTTCTAGTGTTTTATAGTTGTAAATCACATGTGATTTTACCGTTTTTATGTTAACTCTGTTTTTAAAATCACATGTGATTGTTTGTTGTTATGATATGTTAACTCTGTTTTTAAAATCACTATGTTTTTAAAATCACACACGTTTGTTTGTCGTTATGTTATTTGAGTTCAATCACATGTGATTGTTATCAGAATCTCACCTAAACACAGTCAAATAATGCATAGCTTACAATCACATGTGATTGATAAGCTAAATCACAGTTGTTTAGTTGAGATTGTGAGTTAAATCACATGTGATTGTTCTCAGAATCTCACTAAATCATAGTCATATAATGCATAGCTTATAATCACTAGTGATTGGTAAGCTAAATTACAGTTGTTTATATAGGTGAGATTTTGAGTTCAATCACCTGTGATTTTAGTTTAACTATATCCTATTTCCTCCCCTATTTTAATAAGCGAATCACTTGTGATAACTTGCTTCTTTTTGTTGTTTTGTTTCTTTCATAATAGAGAGATCATGTTTCAGGCTTCTCATGGTCCCAAATTTTGTTGTTTTACTGATTTACAATTAATAATTTCAATCACATGGAATTTTAAATCAAATCACATGTAATTTCATTAATAATCACATGTGATTTAGTTATGTAAAACAGAGTTTTCCATAAAACAGTGGAGTCTATAGACATAACAAAATCACATGTGATTTTATTAACAATCACATATGATTTTGTAATGTAAAACAGACTTTTTGATAAAACAGGGGAGTCTACATACATAATAAAATCACATGTAATTTCATTAACAATCATATGTGCTTTAATACTAATAATTTCTATTTTTTTTAAATTTACCTTGTTTTTGACATTTAAATCTATTGCAGGTTTTCTTTCCTATTATTAATGCAAATCATTTCTACACATTTGCCTTTGGCATTGGGAGTGATCCAATATATCTAGTTATTGATAACCAAATCGGGAGGAATTTTAAGGCAAACACAAAAGAATATGTGACATTATTGTAAGTTTTATATCAATCTTCATATTTTTTTTCTTTAAAATTATTATGTTTTTTTGTTAATAAAACTTTTATTTGTAGCAATATTGTTTCTCAAACCATTTAAAAAAGATGAATCATCCAGTTGTTGATGTTGTCTCATAGTTATCTGTAGGAAATAAAGATGACATGGTGTTCGGATCAAAATTATATTGATTGTGGTGTGTTTTTTATGTTGCACATTGAGTTATTTACTGGTCAATCTGGCAATTCATGAGACATAGGGATGCCCACAGACCCTTCTAAACAACATATTATTCTTAACAAGCTAATGATGTATTTTGCATGCAAGATTTTAACTCATGAAATTAACTTCCATGTCAAAAGGATTATTGATGAGGCTACAATTCTTTTCAATGAAGATTCCAAGGAAGAAATCCAAAAGAAAATACATGCAGCACGTTCAAACAGATCAAGTTGTAATAAAGCTCCATGTACAGCTTGATAAAATTATGCAAAAACAATTTTTATTTTAAAACAATTTGTACTTAATGTGTGTGATCCTTTTCCACAATATGTTCTGTTTTGTATGTTTTTAACAATGTTGTACTCAATGCATCGCAAATAAACCTAACATGTGATTTAACTAGTGCTCACTTTTGTTGCTTTTTTTGTATTAATATATTGAATGCTAAAATCACATGTGATAGTTAATAAAACCACATGTGATTTAAGTAACATGTTTTGTTTTTGTGTACTTGATGTTTACTTTCCAATCACATGTAATTTTGTTATGTATACAAACTCTTATGTTTTATGAAATAACTCTGTTTTACCTAACAGAATCACATGTGATTACTAACGAAATCACAAGTGATAATTAATACAATCACATATGATTTAATTCTAAGTAACATGTTCTGTTTTTGTGCACTTGATGTTTACTTTCCGATCACATGTGATTTTCTTATGTATATAGACTCCTCTGTTTATGAAATAACTCTGTTTTACTTAGCAGAATCACATGTGATTGTTAACGAAATCACAGGTGATAGTTAATACAATCACATGTGATTTAATTCTAAGTAACACGTTCTGATTCTATGTACATGTGATTGTTCTGTATTATAAATTTCTAAAAGATTTTATTCAAATATAGAGTTCTTAAAGTGTTACAAATTATCTTAATCAAGCAAAAAAATAAAATAAAATAATAAAATAAAATACTAAGTGTAAGATTTGTTTCACTCTATGTTCACAATTGCTTAAGAATTCACAATATGATGTTCTTCTTTTTGCTTTTTCCTTTCGTGATATTTTTCACATGTCCTACTATTGTGATTTGTCCCTAAACATTACTGCAATTTATTTTCCTCTTGTTGCTTTCTTTAATTCTCATTTCTTTACCACTCATTAAACGTTTATCTCTTCCACATCCTTTGTATTTCAAACGACCTGGGTTTGCCACATAATTTGCATATTGATATAACCAATCAGAATATATAATCACACGTTTTTCTATAATTTTAGTTTAGAATCACTTGTGATTTGTAATTTAATGATCTCCCATGTTTTAGGCAAAAAAAATCACATTTGATTCGCTTATCAATCTTATCTGAGCACTGTCAATTAACGCAAAGCTTACAATCACATGTGATTCGTTAGAGAATCACTTGTGATTTGTTATATAGTAAACTCTCATGTTTTACGCAAAAAATCACATGTGATTCACTTATCGATCTCACCTGAGCGCAGTCAATTAATGCAAAGCTTACAATCACATGTGATTCGTCATCGAATCACTTGTGATTTGTCATATAGTATACTCCCCTGTTTTACACAAAAAATCACATGTGATTTGCTTATCGATGTCACCTGAGCGCAGTCAATTAACGCACAGCTTACCATCACATGTGATTATTTAATGAATCACTTGTGATTTGTTATATAGTATACTCCCCTGTTTTAAGCACACAAAAAAATCACATGTGATTCACTTATCAATCTCATCCGAGCGCAGTCAATTAATGCACAACTTACAATCACATGTGATTCGTTATCAAATCACTTGTGATTTGTTATCTATAAACTCCCATGTTTTACGCAAAAAAAATCACACGTGATTCGCTTATCGTTTGCAATTGAGCGCAGTGAATTAATGTACGGCTTACAATCACATGCGATTCGTTAGCGAATCACTTGTGATTTGTTATCTAATAAATTTGAATTGCAATTTTTTACCTGAATCATCAATTTTTTTTCTCTGTTTCATTGTTATTGACATGTTCTGGATGCAGATTCATCGATAACATCAGATATTTTGACTTCGATATTCAGATCTGTGTTTGATTACAACGATTTTATTCAATCACAATTTTGATTAGGGCTCGAATTCGAGAAAAAACGTGATTAGAAGTTGTTGATTCAGTTGCTGCAATCGATTCGATGCAATGTATGAATTGTTTCCTTTGAAATCGTCGGAAGTATGCATCAATGTTGATTTGGTGGATGAAGGTTGGATGGAAAGAGATGTAGCAGAGAAGAAAAAGGGGATGGATGAGAGAGAGAGAAAGAGATGAAATAAGAACGTACATGGGCTCACTAACCCTTTCAAATGACAATAATGCCCCTCCATGTGTAACACTTATTTTTAATCTTGATCATTGATTGGTTTTGATCTAATGGCTCTTAGTTATCCCTTGGGACTTTATAAATATTATGGACTTCCTGGAAGACAACTCACACCTTATAATACTAACATATATAACTTTGTATATTTCTAGTTTATCATATAATCTCAACTTGTACGATTTCTAGTTATAACGAAATCATAACTTTGTACTTTCTAGTTTTAATTATATAACAACTTATACAATTACTAGTTATACTATTATCCTTTAAAGATCAAAATGACATTATCTTTTTAATGTTCCATTTAATCTTGTATTTAATATATACATATAAATTTCTTTTAAAATAAACATGTAACATTCTAATAAGAATATTACATCTAATTTATACGTGTGTACTTTAAGTTGAACTAATTAAAATACGTATAAACTACTTTATTTATTAAAATTCATTTTTTTCCTTTTAAATATTTAAAATCTGAAATATATATATAAATAAATAAATACATCTTGTTAATTTCTTGACCTAAAAATTAACACTTCTTTTAATCCTTATTAATTAAACCCTAATCTTGTTCTTGATCAATCAAAACTAGGGTTTTGACTTTCTTGATCAAAAACATTGTTTATTAAAAGATTAATTCTAATCAATCCTATTTAAACAATAAACTTTGTTTAAATTCTAAGAAAGATTATAACCCTAATAAATTTATTTAAACCTTTTTAAATCAAACCTTTTAGACAATAAACTTTGTCTAGATTTATAGGTTTAAAGAACTAGTCTTAATAAATCTATTAAAATAATAATTAAACCTATTAAACATGAACTTGTTTAATTATCTAGGTTTTAGATTATTAACCTAATTAATTCTTTTAAACAATTAAACTCAACTAGTTTAATGTTCTTAGTCCTAGATTACATCTAGGGTTTTTCGAAAAATTCCTTAAAGTCTAGGAAACTTTTTCACCAATTAAACTAAGCTAGTTTAACAAACTTGGTGTCCAAGGAACCTCTTTGACCACGAAATCTTTAGGGAAAAAGGAAAGGAATCCTTTTTGACCAATTAAACCAAAACTTGGTTTAACATTCTTGGTCCTAGATTTTGAAGATCAAGTAATTAAGGAAAAAATCCTCTTGATCAAAATTTTTGACAATCTTGATCCTAGGGTTCCTCTAAATTCCGAAAATACTAGGGTTAGGGAAAAGAAGCCTTATTTGATCAATTAAACAAATCTTGTTTAACATACTTGATCCTAGGGTTATTTTGCCTTACACGAAATTTCTAGGGTTTTTCTAGAATCCTTTTGACCAATTAAACTTAACTAGTTTAATATACTTGGTCCTAGGGTTCTTACCCTTTTTGTGAATTAAGAAGAAGAAGAAAAAGATGGAACAAAAGAACTTTAAAATTAAACAAACAAAACTTTGTTAATCTAGTTTAGATATCTAAACCACGCTCTGATACCACTGAAGGGTTTTAATAACACTGATTGACCACTTGGGTCAACCTCCTAGATCACTTGGTTCGAACCACACTGGCCAAGAACATGAACTTGTTCTTGACCGGTTAAACCATTTAGCTAATTTAATCCCTAGAAGCGGAAGTGGGATTAAACTTAATCCTTGAACCCTAAAGGATTGGGATCTTGGAGATCTAGATTAGATTAGCAAGAAAGAAACCTTGTACGAAAAACCCGAACACTCACACAGCTTGTGTGTGTTCGTCGACCATCAATCAAAGAACCCTAGGGTTCTTTGGTGAATTCGTACAAGAGGGGAGAAGGGAGAAAAATGGTTTCCCAAACTATACCTTGTTGTTTGCTTAAGATAGATCCACTGATGATGAACAAATCGAGCGATCTTCTAGTTGATCTAAGCAATGAACTTGATCTTCAAGAACTATGAAGATCACGAAGAACACGAAGAACGAAGAACACCAAGGGCTTGGTATTGCTTATTCTCGGCCGAAACTAGGAGAGGGAAGGGGGAGAATTCGTGTGATGTACAAGGGGTTTTAGGGTTACCCTAAGCCTCTTATTTATATTTATATACAAATAAGTTACGCTTAGAACCCTTAAGTTTAATTAATATAAGATCTTTAATTAAACTTTCTTTTAACACTTCCATCCCTTATAGTTTAACTAGTTTATTATTGTTGCACTTAACTATTAAATGTCTAGTATTAGTACACTAATATATTTCGGTACTCATATACACGAAATATATATATACTTGTATTTATACTTTTAATAATTAATTATATAATAACCTTTATATAATTTATACAACAATATTATCCAATTACTACATGATTTAATAACTTTAAATCATATCATGGATAATCTTTAATTAACACATTGTATATTTACTCAACTAGTAAATGTACAACTTCTTGTATTAATTAGTTAGTTAAACTAATCTAGTAATAAGTACAACTTCTTGTATATTTACTTAATGGATTCATAATGACTATTATGAATCATTCCTCTTCGTAGTATCATTGCTTATCTTGCTCGTATTACATGTACTCACCGGTGTGACTCTTAAGTGTTTCGTAGGCATGGATGTATCATCATAGGTTGACTAACTGTGCACATAAATCCTTCAAGATCAACCTCGACCCGCCTCACACCACCTCAACACCTGTACTCTTCGGTGTTGAGTCAAAACGTCTGGCACCAGTACTCTTCGGTGCCAAGACAAACATCTGACGCCAGTGCTCTTCGGTGTCAAGTCAAGTATATTATGTTTAATGTTTAACTCAAGAACTCAGAACCCAGATAACTCAGATCACAGATAACTCAGATGAACCGCACAATCAATACTCAAGCTCAATCAACAAGACAATTCATAACATATAGCACATAATCATGAATCGAAAGTAAGTACAAGTTTATAGTGAGATTACCCACCTCGAATAGACGTATAGCTGCACATGTAGAAATTCTGACAGCAGCGTATTAGAATGGTCATGACTTTTAAACGCTAACTCAGATCGACGAGCCGTCAGCGGCAACAGAAGGAGGACTCAGAAAACTAGAGACCTGCGCGGGCCAAAAATCCAGAAACATATTTTAAACAGGTTAAACCAGGCCCGAAAACGTTGGGCAGAATCTGCCAGGAAATGTATTTACATAAAAGCCCGATTTAACAAACCCGACATCATCTCGTTAATTCCCGAGGCACCCGACAGTCCCATAAACCCTTTTTATCACAGAAACTTATTTTCACAATGATCTAATCAATTTGTTTAATAGAAACTTCTCGGTTTAGGAAACCAGGAACCTTAAGGTTCGGTTTCCATTTTCTCGATTAATAAAATGTCTCGGTTGTCAATAAAAGGTTTTACCCAAACCTAAACCCGAAACTTACAAAAACAGTGATCAAAAGTCGTACCTCAATTCATGAAAATAATGACTCATATTTTAGAAAACTAGAATTCCAAAAACGTGCTCGTGAAACTGATTAGATGTAAACGTGACGAAATCCGGGATCTCATACAACCGCACCCGAGGGCTCGGTCCATCCTCGGTTCAATCACAAAACAACTTCTCAATTCCCATCACAATAATCAACACAAAATAAAATACTTTTGAATCAAGGAAAACAATCTTTTGAACAATTAAATTAACGAAGGAAATAAATCACAATTAACATCACAACAATAATAAAAACCCGATCATCAAAACTTCATCTCGACACCCGAGGGTGTCGTCTGTCTCATCCCGGTCAATACTAAAAAAAATGAACATTATCACATCATAATCAACGGATCAATTGCACACAATGAAACCGAACAAGAAAACTCGAAAAGGGATTCCCCTTTTGTGCGTCTCGGCCAACATTCCAAAAAAAAAAAATTATAATAAATAACATCACCGATTAAATATAAATACCGTTTGGGGTTTTTTTCTTGGTGACGTACGCATTTATCAAAGGAACAATTGAGACTTGAGTTTTCCTTAGCTGCTCACTTGTAAAAAAAAAGTAAAGTATATAGCTGCCACATCTTTCATGTTGACGCAAGGAAGAGAAAAAAAAATGATGTAGCGGCAGAGGGTTTAAGAGATTAAAGGGAAAATTTAGGTTTAGGGTGCAATGATACTTATTTAGTCAAGCCTACCACTCGAAAGCCCGGTGCCTTGGCCCTTGGCCGGCCCGACACACAAAAATGAACCCGACTCATTAAAATAATGAATCAAATTCACTCGAAACGCTCACGTGGTTAAATAACGGCTAAGCTCACGAGATATTTAATTATAAATTATAAATGTCTAAACATTAAATAAAAGTGACATTCTCTATTTTATAATAATAAGATAATTAATAATAATTAGCTTTGCTCCGAGCCAGATTAAAACAGTCCAACTAACTAGCACACTTAAATAATTAACACGTCTAAATAATATGAACTGTCTAACTATAGGTCAACCAAATAATATAGAATTAATTATAAATAATAAAATGTGATTAAAATAATGTTATTTAATTATTAAATTTCAGGACGTTACACGTTAAAACCCCCTTCCTTAACGGGGAGTTGAAAGAGGACGTATTTATGATACAACCGGATGGTTTTACTGATCCAAAGAATCCTAACAATGTATGCAAATTGCTAAAATCCATTTATGGATTAAAGCAAGCATCTAGAAGTTGGAACTTACACTTTGACAAAAGAATCAAAGAATTTGGTTTTGTCAAGAGTGAGTTTGAGGCGTGTGTCTACACAAAATTCAGCGGGAGCATAGTAATCTTCCTAGTCTTGTATTTCGACGACATACTGCTTATAGAAAATGATATACCAGCATTACAAGGAGTAAATCCTGGTTAGGTAAATGTTTCCAAATGAAAGACTTGGGGGGAAGCCGCATTTATACTAGGTATAAAGATCTATAGAGATAGATCTAGGCGGCTTATTGGACTTAGTCAAAGTACATACATTGACAAAGTACTGAAGAGATTCAGTATGAGTGATTCCAAGAGAGGTTTCATTCCAATGACACATGGCATTACACTGAGCAAAGCTCAGAGTCCTACATCTAGCAAAGAATAGCTAGGATGATTTTGGTACCATATGCTTCGGCAATTGGATCAATAATGTATGCCAGGTTATGTACTAGGCCCGATATTGCTTACTCCATAAGTCTTACAAGCAGATATCAAAAGAATCCTGGTGAGGCCCATTGGGTGGCTGTCAAGAACATTCTCAAGTATTTGAGAAGGACAAAAGATATGTTCTTGGTCTTTGGAGGTTCGATGGAAGAATTGCGTGTAATTGGATACACAAATGCAAGCTTCCAAACCGACAGGGATGATTATAAGTCACAATCAGGGTTTGTGTTTACACTAAACGGAGGAGCTATCTCTTGGAAGAGTCAGAAACAAGATAAGATAGCAGATTCGACTACAGAGGCTAAGTACATTGCGGCAAATAATGCTGGAAAGGAAGCCATGTGGCTTAAGAATTTTATCGAGGATCTTAGAGTTATTGCCAGTATCTCTAGACCCATCGAAATATTATGTGATAACATTGGTGCAATAGCGCAAGCAGTTGAACCAAGAGAGCATCAAAAGACCAGGCATGTGCGCAGGAAATATCACCTCATACGTGAGTATGTCAGAGAAGGTGATAATATAATTAAGAAAATACCAACAGATGACAACGTTGCTAACCCGTTGACAAAACCACTGGCTGTACCAAAGCATGAAAAGCATGCAAGCACAATAGGCATGCAGTACCTTGAAATTGGAAGTTAGTGACTTTGATTATAGATCATAGATATGTTTGAAATCGATACATTGTTTAATAACATTTCATGGGATTGAAATAGAAAGTTTTACGTAATATTTTCACATTATCCATTCTTAGCATGTTTTAAACCTATCCCTGATACGCTAAGTTTTGAGTATCTAAACGTCTATGGTTGCTTGAATTTAGTGGGAGCTGGATTCAGGAGTTAATACCATTATGAATATTTATCTATTTTATAGTTATTAAAATAGAGAAACAAGTGTTGTTAAAATAAATATTCGTAGATGTTTACAGAGTTTGCTAAACATTAGACGTGACCAAAAGATCGAGATTACTTCATGGAGACCAAGCATATTTAATTTCGAGTAGATGTCCTCTGACCTGAGACATTTGGTTTGAGACGCGACAACTTCTGATCTTTAGCATTTATCTAACGTCACACCGTAAAAGGGTGATCATAAGGAACTTGACTAAGGCAGCGGAAGTCGTGGGCAAGATAACGCAAATAGTCAAGATAGAATTTGCACCTTCTTTAATTAGAAGAGATATTTCATGGCCACTCGATGATTAAGACTACTGAAATGCGTGGCCGCGCTCGGAGAATGATTAGATCATTCAGTAATCCGTTACTGCAGAAAGTCGAAATTAGTGTCGAGAAAATTCGAGTATATAGAACAAGATCCCTGCTCCATGTCTATTACTGTAATTAAGAAATATCATGATGCGAAAGGAAAATCTGTTAGTGTTATTCATTTATGAATATTACCTCTGGATGTAAGAGTTCTTATAACGTGGTTATCCTAAATGTCTGGCTAGGGACCGCATTAGGCCAGCGATGATTAGTAAGCGACGCTTAACTTGCACAAGTGGGAGTCTGTTGGATTTATGTGCACAGTCAAGTACACGTGTCATCGTGTCCAATGTTATAAGGCACTAAAGGGTCACACCACTACACACCCAATAATGGACAACCGAATAAAGTAAGTTGTGTGGAATAATTAACTAGTTAAGTTAATTATAAAGTAGAGAATAAATAATAATAAGTTAATTATTATTTAAGAGGAAAGTTAAATATTAAGTTAAATATTTAACGGACAGTTAATTAATAGTTAATTAATTAACTAGTAAAAGTCCAAGGGTTTAAAGTGTCAATAGGAAGTTTAATTATGAGATTAATCATAATTAAACTCCATGGACTTAATGGTAACTTATTCCCTAATAAATAAGGGACTAAGGTTAAGGTTAAAATGCTAATCACCTTAAACACTCAAAACCCTAGTCCCTTCCCTCTCCCTCTCTTGCCGATTGGACGAAGAAACCCCATAGGGTTCTTCGTCGACTTCGAGTTCGACACACACACACACACGAGTTTGTGTGTTGCTTTGTTGGTACAACGCGGTCTTGCAGCGTGTTCAGGTGGTGCAGTAGATGTGGATCACGAAGCATTTATATGCACAGATAAGTACACGTGTCACCGTGTCCAATGTTATAAGGCACTAAAGGGTCACACCACTACACACCCAATAATGGACAACCGAATAAAGTAAGTTGTGTGGAATAATTAACTAGTTAAGTTAATTATAAAGAAGAGAATAAATAATAATAAGTTAATTATTATTTAAGAGGAAGGTTAAATATTAAGTTAAATATTTAACGGATAGTTAATTAATAGACAATTAATTAACTAGTAAAAGTCCAAGGGGTTAAAGTGTTAATATGAAGTTTAATTATGAGATTTAACATAATTAAAATCCAAGGACTTAACGGTAACTTAATCCCTTATAAATAAGGGACTAATGTTAGGGTTTAAGGGTTACACATTATAACACAAAAGAACCCTAGACACCTCCTTCCCTCCTCCCTCTCTTTCGGCCGAAACCCAAAAACCCCAAGGGGTTTCGGTTTGTGTTCTTCAAATACAACACACACACACAAGTCTTTATGTGATACTTTGTTGGTACAACGCGGTCTTGCAGCATGTTCAGGTGGTGCAATAGAGGTGGATCATTCTTTAGCAATCTAAAGGTAATGTTCTTAATCTTCTTCTTGTGATCTCATTGATTAGTAGTGATCCGGTATGTGGGATTCAAGTTCCGCCACCATGTGAATCCTACTAGGTTTTCCTACAGTGGTATCAGAGCTTTCTACTAATCTCAATGAGATTCGGTTGAGTTTTTTTTTTTTGTCTAGAAAAGAACCCTAGAAATTTCGGCCAAGTATGTGTTCTTCAAGTTTTGAATGAGCATTGGATTGAATAGGGTTCTAGATTAAAAGAAATTGGGTTTCTTTTTCCCTTCTTGTTTTTTACGAATTTCGCATATATGTATACATATTATTAAGTTTTTTTATCTTAGATAGAAACCTAGTGAGTTTGATCCAAGAAAATTGTTCAAGTTTATGAACAATTGGATTAAATAGGTTTCAAGATAAAAGGAATTAGTTTTTCTTTTAGTTTAGTAAGAAAACCCTAGAATATTTGATCCAAGAAAAGTTGTTCAAGTTTATGAACAATTGGATTGAATAGAATTTTTAGACCAAAAGAAAAGGTTTATTATTATTATTATTATAAATTAATTAAAAATTAAAACGGGAGTCGAAACCAAACCAACCGAGATTCGGTTGATGCTTGGTTCGACGACCGAGTGGTCGACCGAAACCAAGCCCACCGGGTCTCGGTTGGGTGATGGTTCTTGGTGACCAAGTTATCATATTTAGGGTACAAGATTTTATGTAACCTAAATCGGGAATAAAGAATCTACAAGATTTTATGTATATTCTTTTAATTATTAAAGTCAATCTATGTAAATCTTTGTTTTTTTGATTAACTATCAAGAATAAATCCAAATGATAGATTTGCATAGATCTTGACTAGATTATATATAATTTTTAATTTAATTAATAATAAAAGATAATAAAATTATTAAACCTAATGATTTTAATAGTTTATTAAAATCAAGATAATTATAAAATTAAGAGGGAAATAAGAAACCAGATTATGAGTAATTTAATAATTATCAATTTGGTAATTATAATTATCAGTTTATTTATTTAGTATAACATAACCCAAAAGAAGTGACATTGTGTTTATTTTAAATTTTTCGAATTTTTATATTTTTTCGGAAATTTTTTATTTTTTTTAAATAAACAATACACAAAACCAAGTCTTTGGGGTTATGGCATAACAATTTTTCGAAATTGCATGTATTTATTTTTATTTATTTTATTTGAAGTAAAAAGATGGTGATTATAACCAGTTTGTTTAGAAAACCAAGTTTTAATAATATAATGGTGATTATAAACAGTTTGTTTAGAAAACCAAGTTTTAAAATTAATAATGGCAAAGTAAACAGTTTGTTTATAAACCAAGTTTTATAAAGACAAAATTAAAAGTGGAATTTATAAACAGTTAGTTTATAAAACCAAGTAATTTAAAAAAAAAACGGTTAAAAACTGGCTAACGTTTTTCGAACAAAGGAAAATCCTTTTTGGAAAATCCTTTAGAACCTTAGATGTGGATTCAAATCATTGCGAGTGTTAGGGTGCGTAGGGTCTTGTGATAATCGGGAGTCCCGGCGCAAGGCATCGCACTGTCTTAGGTGGTACGATCTATTTTGGTGATAACCGGGAGTCCCGGCCCAAAATGCACTAGAGGGATTAAAACATGTACAAGTTTGTTGTTCAACTTGATATCCCGAACATCTAGGAATCCATTCTAGTTTAAGAGGTGATCGGTATGGCTATACCTACCAGAAATAGAGTGGCTCTAATGGGAAGTGCCCAAACCTTGCATTAGAGGGCGTGAAATATGGATCCTAGTCTAACTATTATTCTTAAAAGGTAATAATGTTAGAAGTTACTTATTTATCTAATCATACTAACCGTTTGTTGTTTTTCTTATAGATGTCTGTATTGTCAGAAATTCCGTTTTACTCACCGATTGAATCGCGAAGGCTCATCACTGGAAAATGGAAGCTTACTGGTCCAAACTACAAAGTTTGGAATGTGCATTTTAGGAACTTCCTAAAGGCACAAGATCTACTGTACGTGATAGACGAGGTGCTCAAGGGACAACCAGGGCAAGATGCCCAAGATGATGAGCTTGACGCTTATTATCAGTATCTGGCTGATGAATCACAAGTTATGTCGATTCTTATTCTTACTTCATTATCAGAGCTTACTGATAATCTACGTAAGAAGCCATGCTATGAGTTTATCCAGTATCTTGAGGAGACGTTTAAAGATAGTACTGAAGAAAGTAAGCAGTTCGTTTTGCAAGAAATCTTTTCGTCAAAGATGAAGGATGATCAACCATTGAGTGACCATCTTATTAACATAAGAAGGTTGCTAGATTGTTTCACCCTGGTTACTGGCACATCAAACCAGCAAGAACAAGTCATGTTCTTGTTTGGATCTCTCACTCAATACTATCAGGATAAGGTAGTACGTTTAGTTGGAATTTTGATTTGACTGTCGCAGGTCTGCACGAGAATCTCTTGTGTATACGCGATGTTCAAAGGCTAGAGGAAGAATCTCTCCCTGAGATTCAGCAGGATGACTTCAATGATTGGTTGAAGAACTTTGTTGATTTGTGTTGCCCAATTTGTGGCAGCAAGGATATTTGCGAGCACACGTCCGATGTGGGACTGTTGGACACTGAATTTTTCAGTGATTCAGGTATCTGTATGATTGATTGTCTCGTTACTTCTAGTGAATCCTGGGTATTGGATACCGGATGTGGTCATCACATTTGCAATCACTTGCAGGGATTTAAGAAGAACAGGAGGCTGAGACGAGGGGATGTTGAACTAGGAGTAGGCGAAGGTTACAAGGTTGGAGCCGAAGCCATAGGAACATATCTTCTCAAGTTGCCTTCAGGAAGAGTCTTGGAACTTAAAGATTGCTATTATGTTCCTAGACTTATTAAAAATGTTATTTCGTTTGATTTACTTATAGAAAGTGGTTTTTATTATGAGTTTTGTGGAAAAACAATTTCGTGTTTAAAAGATGACATTTTATATATTAAAGCTGACTCTCATAATGGTCTATACACATTAAATCTAAATAACATAGAACGAGATATTTATCATATAAGTAAAAGATCCAAGAGTAACTTGAATCAAACTTATCTTTGGCATTGTCGTTTAGGTCATATAAACGAGACTCGCATTAAAAAGGTCCATGATGATGGAATTCTAGAGCCATTTGATTTGGAATCATATGCCATATGCGAATCATGTTTATCTGGCAAAATGACAAAAGACCCTTTCAACCATTTCAATGAAAGGGCAGGCGAGTTGTTAGGGATTATACACACTGATGTGTGTGGACCCTTTACTCCAGAAGCCAGAGGTGCATACCGCTACTTCATTACCTTTACTAACGACTTCAGTAGGTATGGTTATGTCTTTCTTATGAGACTAAAGTCTGAAAGCTCTGACAAGTTTAAAGAATATCAGAGGGAAGTATAAAACCAACTGGGCAAGAAAATAAAATCACTTCGGTCGGACCGAGGAGGCGAATATTTGAGCCAAGAGTTCGACGATCATTTGAAGGAATGTGGGATTGTTTCACAACTCACACCTCCGTATACACCTCAGATGAATGATGTATCAGAAAGGAGGAATCGCACCTTGTTAGACATGGTACGTTCAATGATGTGTCGCGCCCCACTACCACTATCATTTTGGGGACATGCACTCGAGACTGCAGCATTCACACTGAATAGGGTTCCGACCAAGTCAGTAGAAGAGACTCCGTTCGAGCACTGGACGGGGAGAAAGCCAAGATTGTCTTTTCTTAAGATTTGGGGTTGTGAAGCATACGTTAGACGTAACTTCACAGACAAACTAAACCCCAAGTCAGATAAGTGCATCTTCGTTGGATATCCAAGGGAAACCTTAGGATATTATTTCTATCATCAAGAAGACAACAAAGTTTTTGTTGCTCGGAAAGGTGTCTTCTTGGAGGAGAAGTTTCTAGGAACTGAAACTCCAAGAAAAGAAATAGAACTTCAAGACATTGAAGAGAACGAAGATCCACCTATGACTTCTGTCGAACCAGTAGTTCAACAAAGAATTGTTGATTCCCAACCAGACCCACCGGTTGAGGAAGAAGAAACACGCAACCCTCGTAGGTCCAGTAGACCACGCCAAGAACCAGTTAGGTATCTTGGATTCATGATCGATGAAGATGATGGAAGTCCACTAGAACCATTGACCTACAGTGAGGCTGCTGATGGCGTGGAGTCTGAAAGATGGCTCGAGGCTATGGAAGCAGTGATGCAATCCATGTATGACAACCAAGTTTGGGTGTTATCAGACTTGCCACCACAGTCACGTGCTGTTGGATGCAAGTGGGTTTTCAAGAAGAAAACTGACATGGATGGGAAAGTGCATACTTACAACGCACGACTTGTCGCAAAGGGTTTCACGCAAACACATGGTGTGGATTACTCTGAAACCTACTTGCCAGTCGCCATGCTTAACTCCATTAGAATTCTTATGGCCATATCAGCATATTACGGCTATGAGATATGGAAAATGGATGTCAAAACCGCCTTCCTTAACGGGGAGTTGAATGAGGACGTATTCATGATACAACCGGATGGTTTTACTGATCCAAAGAATCCTGATAAAGTATGCAAATTGCTGAAATCCATTTACGGATTGAAGCAAGCATCTAGAAGTTGGAACTTACACTTTGACAAAAGAATCAAAGAATTTGGTTTTGTCAAGAGTGAGTTCGAGGCGTGTGTCTACACAAAATTCAGTGGGAGCATATTAATATTCCTAGTCTTGTATGTTGATGACATACTGCTCATAGGCAACGATATACCAGCATTACAAGGAGTAAAATCCTGGTTAGGTAAATGTTTCCAGATGAAAGACTTGGGAGACGCCGCATTTATTCTGGGTATGAAGATCTACAGAGATAGATCTAGGCGGCTTATTGGACTTAGTCAAAGTACATACATTGACAAAGTACTGAAGAGATTCAGTATGAGTGATTCCAAGAGAGGTCTCATTCCAATGACACATGGCATTACACTGAGCAAAGCTCAGAGTCCTACATCTAGAAAGGAAATAGCTAGGATGAGTTTGGTACCATATGCTTCGGCAATTGGATCAATAATGTATGCCATGTTATGTACTAGGCCCGATATTGCTTACTCCATAAGTCTTACGAGCAGATATCAAAAGAACCCTGGTGAGGCCCATTGGGTGGCCGTCAAGAACATTATCAAGTATTTGAGAAGGACGAAAGAAATGTTCTTGGTCTTTGGAGGTTCGATGAAAGAATTGCGTAGATGCAAGCTTCCAAACCGACAGAGACGATTACAAATCACAATCGGGATTTGTATTCACACTAAACAGAGGAGCTATATCTTGGAAGAGTCAGAAACAAGATACGATAGCAGATTCGACTACAGAGGCTGAGTACACTGCGGCAAATGATGCTGGAAAGGAAGACATGTGGCTTAAGAATTTTATCGAGGATCTTAGAGTTATTGCCAGTATCTCTAGACCCATCGAAATATTTTGTGATAATAGTGGAACAATAGCGCAAGCTGTTGAGCTAAGAGAGCATCAAAAGACCAGGCATGTGCGCAGAAAATATCACCTCATACGTGAGTATGTTAGAGAGGGTGATATTATAATTAAGAAAATACCAACGGATGACAACGTTGCTGACCCGTTGACAAAACCACTAGCTGGACCAAAGCATGAGAAACATGCGCACGCTAAAGGCATACAGTACCTAAATATTGGTAGCTAGTAATTTTTATTAGATTCATAGACATGTTTGAAATCGATACATTATGTAATAACATTTCGTGGGATTGGAATAGGAGGTTTTACGTAATATTTTCACATTGTCTATTCTTAACATGTTTTAAACCTATCCTTGATACACAAAGTTTTGAGTATCTAAATGTCTGTGGTTGCTTGAATTTAGTGGGAGCTATATTCAGGAGTTAATACCATTATGAGTATTTATCTATTCATAGTCATTGAATAGAGAAACAAGTGTTGTTAAAATAAATAATCATAGATGTTTACAGAGTTTGCTAAACATTAGACGTGACCAAAAGATCGAGATTACTTCATGGAGCCCAAGCATGAGTAAATTCGAATAGATGTCCTCTGACCTGAGACATTTGGTTTGAGACGCGACAACTTCTGATCTTTAGCATTTATCTGACGTCACACCGTAAAAGGGTGATCATAAGGAACCTGACTAAGACAGCGGAAGTCGTTGGCAAGATAACGCAAATTGTCAAGATGGAATTTGTACCTTCTTTAACTAGAAGATATATTTCATGGCCGCTCGACGATTAAGACTACTGAAATGCGTGGCCGCGCTCGGAGAATGATTAGATCATTCGGTAATCCGTTACTGCAGAAAGTCGAAATCAGTGTCGAGAAAATTCGAGTATATAGAACAAGATCCCTGCTCCATGTCTATTACTCAAATTAAGAAATATCATGATGCGAAAGGAAAATATGTTAGTCTTATTCATTTATGAATATTATCTCTAGATGTAGGAGTTCTTATAACGTGGTTATCCTAAATGTCTGGCTAGGGGCTGCTTTAGGCCAACGATGATCAGTAAGTGATACTTAACTTGCACAAGTGGGAGTCTAAAGGATTTATGTGCACAGATAAGTACACATGTCACCGTGTCTAATGTTATAAGGCACTAAAGGGTCACACCACTACACATCCAATAATGGACAACCGAATAAAGTAAGTTGTGTGGAATAATTAACTAGTTAAGTTAATTATAAAGAAGAGAACAAAATAATAATAAGTTAATTATTATTTAAGAGGAAGGTTAAATATTAAGTTAAATATTTAACGGACAGTTAATTAATAGACAATTAATTAACTAGTAAAAGTCCAAGGGTTTAAAGTGTTAATAGGAAGTTTAATTATGAGATTTAACATAATTAAACTCCAAGGACTTAACGGTAACTTAATCCCTTATAAATAAGGGACTAAGGTTAGGGTTTAAGGGTTACACATTACAACACAAAAGAACCCTAGACACCTCCTTCCCTCATCCCTCTCTTTCGGCCGAAACCCAAAAACCCCAAGGGGTTTCGGTTTGTGTTCTTCGAATACAACACACACACACACAAGTCTTTGTGTGATACTTTGTTGGTACAACGCGGTCTTGCAGCGTGTTCAGGTGGTGCAGTAGAGATGGATCATTCTTTAGCAATCTAAAGGTAATGTTCTTAATCTTCTTCTTGTGATCTCATTGATTAGTAGTGATCCGGTATGTGGGATTCAAGTTCCGCCATGTGAATCCTACTAGGTTTTCCTACAGATCATTCTTTAGCAATTCAGAGGTATTGTTCTTATACTAACCATCTCTTTGTTCTTATGATCCCATTGTTTAATAGAGATCAAGTATGTAAGATTCAAGTTCCGCCATGTGAATCCTACAAGGTTTTTCCTACAAAACTCGGGCCCATGGTTCTTTATTTTGGACCGAACAAAAGAATGCAAGGGGTAAGGCTCGGTTGTTGGTCCTCATAATCGAAACTAGAAAGAAGAGCACCATGCTTAGCATGAAAGACTACTCGGGCCTCTAATCTCAATCAGACACGGGCCAAGGAAGATCCGAACAGGGAGCTTGGTAAAAGGGTCACGATGATGGACTAAAAAGAAAAATATAATCAGGCTAGAAGACAAATTACACGGGTCTGGGTGCAAGCTTGGCCTAACACAAATGGCCCTAAGAAATCCGGACACCACTTCTAAACGCCTGACTCGAGAATGGAACAATTAAAGAGGCCTTTGCCTACTCGGTCGGCCTCGGGAAATGACGTTTACAATTATTTAATTACTCTCGATTAATTAATTACACCTAAATTAAATAACACTCAAGTTATTTAAATAGGACGCCTCATATTCGATTACTCAAATTAAATACCCAGCAACACACAACACACAAACTCAATTAAATAAAAGTAATTAATTAAATTATAAGAAAAAATCAAGGCGTTACAACTTCGTGCTCAATTTTTTTGTTGGTATAATCATACCCACATAAAGTTAATATTTTCATGTGGAGGTTGAGTTTAGATCGGTTGCCTACAAGATCTAATCTTTCTAGAAGGGGTATGGAAATTGAATCCATTATGTGTCCAATTTGCAATGATCATGCTAGACTAAAGCATTCCGGGATTGGTGGGATTTGGGTGAAAGGATGTCAAATGCTAATGACCGGAGGTCTAGATTCCATATGATCGGCTTCACTATGTGCGGGTTTCTTTGGAGATATAGGAATGCTTTGTTATTTGATAGGAGTAGAATTAAGAAGTCGGAGTTGTTTGATAGCATTCGTTTATTTTCTTTTTCTTGGATATCTCATAGGAGTCATAAGTTTAAGACTTCATGGGTCGATTGGTTGAGACTCCCTTTGTAATTGTTTGGTTGTTTTAGTCTAGCATTTTGCTAGACTCCAGTTTATTAATAAAATTGTTAGTGTGGAGTTCCTCGGGAGGGTGATGGCAATGCCAAAGCTCTACATGTTGCCTTCTTTTTTGCTTTTAAAAAAATGATATTATGAATAGTTTCATGGTTTGTCTTTTATAAGTAAAACTATGAATCAACGACGATAAATCGTCAACTACTTCCGGTTAATGCAAACATGATGTAAGACTTTTAGTTGTCCATTTTTTTCCAAGAGTAAATAATAAAAAATAGAAATACATACAAATACATAAAAAAGGTGTCTCTCTAATAAAAATTATATATATATATATATATATATATATATATATATATATATATATATATATATATATATATATGGTTGAATTAGTTTCAGAATAAATTAAGGCTACAGAACCAGCAGAACTCAATCTAAACCATTGATTTTTGAAATGAAATGACCATAAAAGACACATTAATGTATTTGATGAGGGACCCCCAAATATTGGTTTGCATGGATGTCATTCATGCATGTATACATATGCATCCTTATTTGAAGAAGTTGAAGAATCAATGCATATTCGTAAAATATACATATACATACATATATGTATATATACATATATATTAATACCATAGATATACATATGTTCATATTTATACCGTATATATGTATATATATACACATATATATACGGAATGCATATGCATTTTTGTAAATGAAAATGCAAGTTCCGACTGAAAATGCAAGTTACGTAAAATGCATATGTATATATATATATATGTGTATATCTTCCCCTATATATGCAGGTACATCTGATTTTGATTCGACAACTCAGCACTTTGCAGCTTCGTGATTTGTCCATTAATCCACGTGTAATTCCATGATTCGTCCACTGTTTTCAGCACAAATCTTCACAATGCACATGCGAGTAACAGCCAGTTAGGGGAAATCTGGATTTCATGGACGAAAAGATCTCCTTCTTTTGACAAAACAGCCTGTAAAATCAAGCAGAATTTTGGAATTAATTCTGCACATTATACACATTACTGCCTACAAATCCGGTACATAAACCGAAGATCAAGTATCCTTTTAAAATTATGGTATGTTTTGAATTCTAATATCAAGTATCCTTTTCAAATAATTAAAAGATCTGGTTCTGACATCATTCACAATTATAATTTGAAAATTTTTATTATAATTACCTAATCTATTCCACATTTTTCGAGAGCAAAATAACCATCCACCGCTTTATAAACCTGAAAACGTGAATCATTATGAACCACCTGCATCACGAATCTGTTACCAATCATTGAAGGTAACTGTCCAACTTTTCTTTGAAAACTTCTTTTTTTATGAATACAGTCTTATTCCTCTAGCTTGCTTCATTCTGTTTGCTTCATAATACACCATTAATATAACAGCATTTATATTAATATGAATTCTTCTTCAAACAGGATATGATTTTAATATGAAACTGTTAATATAATTTGTACTATCTTGCAGGAAAATTATAGAATTCAAAGACAAACAGTTTGTTCAATTGAAAGGTATGTATATTCCGACCTATTTTATAGCCCCTATAATTCGAACTTCATTAACAAGCAAAAAAATTCTGAACAGAATATTTTTGTTCAAAATTTTTTTTACTGTAATAAGTCAAACTGTTCAACTTTTAAATCAATTTCATTAAAATTAGTTTTTAATGAATGTAATTACCTTTTAAAAGCATTACCTAAATAGTCCATTTTAAACTGTATGTAGTCAAACAGTTGTGCTGTAAAAGTCTAACTGTTCAACTATTATTTCAATTTCATTAAAATTCTAACGATCTTGCAGTCAATCTGGCCAACCTTTAAATCAATTGATTTTAACCTATATTTTTAATTTAAATCAGTTTGACTTTAGATAGTCAAACTAAAGACTTACAAACTAATTTTGCAGCAACTGCATCACGAATATCTGCCCAACTTTTTAATAAATTTCATTTAACCTTAAAAAATGACTGCAATGTCAACTGTCCTTGCTATACGTACATAAAAAAAAACCTTATTTTGAAAAAATTTAAAATTTAAAGTCAAACTGTTTGACTTTAAAAAGTCAAACACTACAAACTATTTTTCAAATTTCATTACGATTATTTTTTAAATGTCTAAATACATGGCCAATAAAAACAGTTTGACCTTAAAAAAAGTCAACTGTCCTCCTATATGCTTTGACTCAATAAAATTGATTTTATTCATTGTTTAACCTTTAATGTCAAAATTAGGAACTGCATATATTTTATAATCATTGACTGTTTAAAGTCAAATTGTTTGACTGTAATAAGTCAAACTGTTTGACTTTAAAAAGTCAAACAGTGCAAACTTTTTTTCAAATTTCATTACGATTATTTTTTAAATGTCTAAATACATAGCCAATAAAAACAGTTTGACCTTAAAAAAGTCAACTGTCCTCCTTGACTATTTAAAGTCAAACTGTATGACTGTAATAAGTCAAACTGTTCAACTGTTTTTCTAATTTCATTAAAATTAGTTTTTAATTAATGTAATTACCTTCTAAAAGCATTACCTAATCTTAACCATTTTCAACTTTATTTAGTCAAACGGTTTGACTGTAAAAGTCTAATTGTTCAAAATTAATGCAATCATATCATACACCATTTATATTAATATAACAGCATTTATATTAATATGAATTCTTCTTCAAACATGACATGATTTTAATATGAAACTGTTAATATAATTTGTACTATCTTGCAGGAAAATTATAGAACTGAAAGACAAACAGTTTGTTCAATTGAAAGGTATGTATATTCCGACCTATTTTATAGCCCTTATAATTCGAACTTCATTAACAAGCAAAAAAATTCCGAACAGAATATTTTTGTTCAAAATTTTTTTTTTACTGTAATAAGTCAAACTTTTAACTTTTAAATCAATTTCATTAAAATTAGTTTTTAATGAATGTAATTACCTTTTAAAAGCATTACCTAAATAGTCCATTTTGAAGTGTATGTAGTCAAACAGTTGTGCTGTAAAAGTCTAACTGTTCAACTATTATTTCAATTTCATTAAAATTCTAACGATCTTGCAGTCAATCTGGCCAACCTTTAAATCAATTGATTTTAACCTATTTTTTTAATTTAAATCAGTTTGACTTTAGATAGTCAAACTAAAGACTTACAAACTAATTTTGTAGCAACTGCATCACGAATATCTGCCCAACTTTTTAATAAATTTCATTTAACCTAAAAAAATGACTGCAAGGTCAACTGTCCTTGCTATTTGTACATAAAAAAAACCTTGTTTTAAAAAATTTTAAAATTTAAAGTCAAACACTGCAAACTTTTTTTCAAATTTCATTACGATTATTTTTTAAATGTCTAAATACATGGCCAATAAAAATAGTTTGACCTTAAAAAAAGTCAACTGTCCTCCTATATGCTTTGACTCAATAAAATTGATTTTATTCATTGTTTAACCTTTAATATCAAAATTAGGAACTGCATATATTTTATAATCTTTGACTATTTAAAGTTAAACTGTTTGACTGTAATAAGTCAAACTATTTGACTTTAAAAAGTCAAACAGTGCAAACTTTTTTTCAAATTTCATTACGATTATTTTTTAAATGTCTAAATACATAGCCAATAAAAACAGTTTGACCTTAAAAAAAGTCAACTGTCCTCCTTGACTATCTAAAGTCGAACTGTATGACTGTAATAAGTCAAACTGTTCAACTGTTTTTCTAATTTCATTAAAATTAGTTTTTAATTAATGTAATTACCTTCTAAAAGCATTACCTAATCTTAACAATTTTCAACATTATGTAGTCAACGGTTTGACTGTAAAAGTCTAACTGTTCAAAATTAATGCAATCATATATGAACATATTACTTATTAATGGTGCAGGATGAATCCGAACAACGACAAGGGAAAAGGGAAGATAAATTACCAGAAAACTCCAAATTCGTCCGGTAGCAAATTGAGGCCTTTGGCAAGTTCAGGTATATCTCTAGGTTCCCGAAGATTTCGTGCCGCTGAAAACACAAACCAGACTCCAGTTAATATCGGAACAGATCAAGGTATTTAATATTACATGCATTTTACTTTATTGAGTATATACAATTACTAACTTCTACATGTTTATTTCAGAAAACATGAAACAGAAAACCGTTACACCAATTGGGAAAATAGATGCAGGGAAAATAGTTACGAAACATAACTGTTCGTGGGAGATGTGTAACGACCCGAAATTGTGAATAAATAAATCATCTAAAAATATGATAAATATGGATAAATCATATAAAACGCGTGAAAATTGGTTTCGTGTCATTTGGACACCGTATTAGAAAGTTATGGACGAAACCGGGTCGAGACAAGGACCGAAAAATGCAGCCTTGCTGCATTGGGGAGTTCGCGGCGCGAACATGGGTTCGCGATCGCGAACATTGGACAGAGAGTTCGACATTTTGAAGATCCAAGTTCACGGCTAGCTCACGATCGGGAAGAGTTCGCGACGAAGGAAGTTCGCGGCGCGAACCTGTAGATCGCGGCGCGAACTCTGTCAGTCACAGCATTAAAGTCGGGTTTTGTTCATAAATGCTATCCACAAACCCTAGTTTTCTCTCCTTGGCGATTTTTGAGTGCAAAGGCTGTTCTTGGGTGATTTCTTCATCAAAGTTTGGTAGATTTCACTCCTAGTTGAAGATTAAAGGTATAACTTCACTCTTTCATCTTTGTAGCTCAAGATCTATGGATCTTGAAGCTAGGGTTTGAAACCCTAGTTCTTGGGTTGGTGATTAATGGTGAAATAAAGGTTATATATACTTAATAGATGGTATTTTAACAAAGGAATCAAGTGTATGGTTAAGATTTGTAAGAATCTTAAGGTTTGGTTAAACCTAGGGTTTTGTAAGTCACCAAAATTGGGGGAATGTATTGTTAAAGGATTCTAGTGATGAAAAAGGGGTTATTATTAGTAGTATTTGTTGTTGAACAAGTTGTGATTTTTATGATAGGCTTTGGTGAAGTCTTGGAAGGTGCTAGCTTGTTGAAGCAAAAAGATTGGGTGTGAAGAACACATTTGGAGCATTATTGGCTAAGGTGAGTACATGAGACTTTTAAACTGGGTACGTAGCAAAGAGTTTTGAAAATACTTATAATATTTTATGGGTCTTTATTGATAAATTGATAAAGATAATGAATGAAAAGATAAGAAGGTAGGTATAATGTGATACTAGAATATGTCTAGTATGGTTGATGAATTTGGAGGTGTTATGATGAAATATGTAATTATGAAACCTTTATTAACGAACCATAATAATAAGGTTATTGAGTAAAAGAATGTATATTGAGCATTTATTAATAAATATGTATTAGTAAGGCAATTAGAAATGATTCTTATAGTAATGAGTACCTATTGGTAAAACTTACTAATAAAAGTAAGGAACGAATATATATAAAAATGAAGATGATGTGACTAATAATAATTATATATTATAGTGAACAGAGATATAAAAGTATTATGTTATCGATAAATGAGAAATGTATCTTATGAAATAAGTAAGTATGGACCTTCTAGAGTCCTAGATGTAGTAGTAGATGTGAATTGTTAATGATCGAGTCCATTGGACTATACATGTACGTTCATACTATGTTGAGCTAGTTATATATGGTTATTATTGAATAACTAACTTGTTTGATGGTTTATGTGATAGCCGAAGGCTTTGATTGAAATAACTGTTGAGTTATGGTAAGAATGAGGTGATGTGATGATGCGAGGGACCCCCGGTCATGAGGTGTGGAATGAGGGGCAGTTGGGTGGATTCCCATCGACTCATCCACGTTAGTAGTCTTGGTAACTGGACGTATTCCGGCGAGTAAGGCAGGTATCGGTAGATTGGGCGAATCCCTCTTGCCGGTATCTTGAAGCTTATTAATGGCGATGGATTTCGGTTAATAAGCTAATGTGAAACTTATTAATGGCGATGGATTTCGGTTAATAAGTTAATGTGAAGCTTACTAATGGCGATGGATTTCGGTTAGTAAGTTAATGTGATTCTAGTACATATATGCTTTTGTATTAGGTATGTTTGTGCTTCTAACTAGTTCGGGGGCAATCCGATAGTTAGATATGTTGAGCTTCTAGTTATTTCGGGGGCAACCCGATAACTAGATTTGATTGCTAGGAAAGCATTGGAACAATAGGGTCGCTATAGGGTGACTAGCCTACATTGATGTCGTATATATATGCGTTTATATATTTATGAAACGATTATTATTATTGGGGCCTAAAACCCATGTATCGCACGAGACTATTTTGTCTCACGTACTACGTTTGTTTTATGGCTGTGTACTCAGGTACAAATTTGAAGTGGTAGAAGGTTGCACTAGAAGTGGCCTAGAGTTGTTTTGCTCGGGAGCTCGTAGGTAGATCCCTTGCCTATGGTTTTGATATACTTGGTGACACCGTACGTTTGTATACTATGATAAAGGTTTTAAAGTTTTTGTTAAACTGTATTTTGGACATCATGTCTATTATTGAGAAAAGCGTATTTAAATGATTTTAAACGATGTTATAAAAATACGGGTGTTACAACTTGGTATCAGAGCTATAGTTTAAGTGAATTAGGTTGGATGTCCATCCTAGTCCTAGACTGTAGCAATAGGAATGTAAGATTCCTTGAGATCGATAGGTTGACCTTGAGACTTTATGATAAGTTTAGGGTTGAACCTAGGGTACCTATAAATGTTTTTATGAATTGTGCAATATGTAGTCTTTTGAGACCGTAGGGCATTCGTATGATAGGGCCGACCCCTATGAGAAGTGTCATGATATGATCTAATTGTGTTTTTTTTACTGTTGAGTTGACCGTTTGGATCTTGTTTGTTGGATACGTTGGTATGGCGAAAGAATGAATGTGAAAAGTGGACAAGCTCCACTAAATTGGGAAGAGTTAAGAATGAGGATATGAACCAGATTTTGGATAATTGAATGAATGAGGGTAGGTGGAATGATTCCAATACACATGCGAAGGAAGAGTCATCGAGCGGCGAAGTCCGTAGTGGGAAGTATCTACATATAAAGGTAGCAAGACCTAGCCGGAAGAAATGAAAGGATGTTGTATAAGGCCTTCATAGCGTGTAAAACTGTTGGATAATTCAGGGGTTCTGAGCCGAGGTCACGATTTGGTGGATTCGGTGGATTGAGCAAGTGCTAGATAGTAGCGAATGAAGGAAGAATTATATGGTGACTTTGGCGTCACGATTATTGAGGGATGAGACGTTGACACGGCGGAATGTTGTATGGAACTTTGGGAAAGATAACACGGTATAAGATGTTGTGAAAGGAATTCACGAACGAGTTGAAAGGGGAAGTTGTCCGGAGAGAATCTAGAAGAGGATTCATGATACAACCTCGGAAATCTCAAGTAAAATGGATGTTATGTGATTATGGCCTAATTGCCTGGTTGTTGCACGATTTGGTGCTTATAGAAATTGCGATGAGTCGTATGATGTGGAGATTTATTTTGGGAATAGTCTTCCCGGTTAGTTATGTGTAAGGAAATATGTATTTGAAAAGATTAAAGATAAGTGTGTCACAGGTAGTAAGGATATAAGGGTTGATGCTATTATGAAGTATCAAAGGACGAACCACGAGGATGGTAAATGTGTTTCAACAAAGGATAGTAGTACAAGGAAGTACTAAGTCTTGGTAAGAACTGTTAGCGTGGATTGAAATTCTAGAAATAGAAACCTTGAGAAATGGAACTCGGATGTTCGGCGAGAAGCCGGGTGAATAATTGTAATGATTGTTACACGTGAATGGTAAAGAAAAGAATGACTAAGGTATAGTGATGTCTTAGAACTCATAAATGGGAAATGTGTATAAAGAAATAAGTGTCGGGGACAACGAATTTTGATTGTTGAAGGTGATTGAGTAAAAAGGTGGCATATAGCCATGTCAAGCTTGGCGACAGTAATGATGAATCAGATATTAAGGGTAAGAAAATAATCGTTGGTTACGTGTTATAGTAATGGTATGGCGGTATGTGACGTAGAGTGGTGTGAGACTACGGTTAGGAAAGGAATAATTCTAAGTCTCACGATGTATAAAAGTGGGAACATCGAGTGTTGAGCTATTGGGTGCTAAGTCATGGGTCACGAGTGTAGACCGGAGTCGGTTGGTTGACTCAAAGATGACCGGGTTGGCCGGTGAAATATGGTTAATGGAATAGATTGGTGGTTACCCAGTGGTGACCAAAGATTTGGAAATTTGGTAATGAGGAAATGAATCGGTTAAGGGTGGTCAATGTGTAATTGAAACGGTAAATAGTAATCGGAGATTTTAATAGTTTACCCGTGGGGTACAATGCATGTATATTATGTGATGGCCGTTGAAGGCATATGATAATGAAAATGTAATGTTATATGAAACGTGTTAAGTAGTATGTCCAATGGGAAATATGTTAAATATGATGGAAAATAATAATGTGATATTATGGGAATGGTGCAAAAGTGCATGATGAATAAATAGACGATTAAATGTGTAAGATAGTGGTAAAATTATGAGAGGTGAGGAGATGTATACTCATATGGTATGCAATATAGAATGGGGAAAAAGTGATGTGGTAGTTCGGGGGATCCCCGACTACTATGATGTTTGGGGGTGGATTCGGTTGGGCGAATCCCAATGGTTCCATTCCGTGATTGGAGATGTTCCAATCACTGTGACAGTTTGGGATCTTGATGGATTGGAGGCTTTCCAATCATCTTGTTGTGATAATTAAATTATGGATAGTTGTGTCCGTATGATAATAGTTATATATACGTGATGAATGTAGAACCATGTGGTTAATGTGTATTGTTATGATTTTGTGGTAAGTGAAAATTTGGTTTGAAATGCGGGTTGCATTTAGGTCATGTATGGGTAGGAGATGCCTACGACTTTTAGACTTTGAGAAAGGAGGTGCTTTTAGCAAGAAAGTTGTTATTGATAACCGGGATATGGTAAAATTTGTATATAAATGTGGAATATGTTGCGGTAGAGAATCTAATACCGATAATTGAGAATGAAAAGTCATGAAAATGATCGATGTGATACAAAGATGATTGGAAGAATATGGAGTAATGGTATAAGTAACCAAATGAAAGTTAAGAAACGGTAAATGCTAGTGTGACCTTAAGTAAAGGCGCGACTTTCTATTTGTTTGGAGAGAAATTTAAAAGTTGGAAAAACGGGAATTGTTAAGGAAACAATAATGAGTATAACCGGAAGTGATAAGTCGAGAATAATATTCCATGAGTAGGGAATTTGTTGATTTGGGAAAGTATGGTTGACTCTATGCAAAAGTCAAGATTAGTCAATTTGTGAATTGGTTGACTTGGTCAAGGATGAGCTTCGACTCTCGTTTCGAATGACTAGTGAATGATGAGGGCATAATGTATTGGTTGTATGTATGTGAAGGGATTAATGGAATAATTAAAAGAATTATAGTCGAATTCGGCGACTTTGACCCGTTGGGTGTTTAGAATTGAATTTGGGAATCGAGTATATGATTATTGATGGATCATAAATTAAAGGTTGATTGTAATGGAAATGATGATTAATGAAATCTCTAGTGAATAAAGAAATTGTTAAGGTATAGTTGACTTTGTGCTTAAGTCAAAGGTTAGACGATGTTGGGAGATGGCGACTTGATCGAGGCTAGACTTTGACATTCGTTCTAGTCAATTAGCTAATTCTAATGATTGTGTTGAAGGATTGAAAGTATTATGGTCAAATTGTTATGAGTAAGAGGATTGGTTGAAGGATTGAAAGTATTATGGTCAAATTGTGATAATTTTGACCCGTTTAAGTATTATAGGTTTAAGATTTGGGTTTTTACCGTTCGGGCCTAACGGGGTTAAGTGAATGTTTAAATACAAATTGTTGACTAAATCGAAATGGGAAGAGTTTGATGGTGATAATCACAAGGGAATGAGAAAGGAATGCTCGGTCGAATGTGGGTTGAAAATTTTTTTGTGATTCCGATGACGGAATCCTTTTAAGGGGTAGATAGTTGTAACGACCCGAAATTGTGATTAAATAAATTATGTAAAAATATGATAAATATGGATAAATCATATAAAACGCGTGAAAATTGGTTTCGTGTCATTTGGACACCGTATTAGAAAGTTATGGATGAAATCGGGTCGAGACAAGGACCGAAAAATGCAGCCTTGCTGCATTGGGGAGTTCGTGGCGTGAACATGGGTTCGCGATCGCGAACATTGGACAGAGAGTTCGACATTTTGAAGATCGAAGTTCACGGCTAGCTCACGATCGGGAAGAGTTCGCGACGAGGGAAGTTCGCGGCGCGAACCTGTAGATCGCGGCGCGAACTCTGTCAGTCACAGCATTAAAGTCGGGTTTTGTTCATAAATGCTATCCACAAACCCTAGTTTTCTCTCCTTGGCGATTTTTGAGTACAAAGGCTGTTCTTGGGTGATTTCTTCATCAAAGTTTGGTAGATTTCACTCCTAGTTGAAGATTAAAGGTATAACTTCATTCTTTCATCTATGTAGCTCAAGATCTATGGATCTTGAAGCTAGGGTTTGAAACCCTAGTTCTTGGATTGGTGATTAATGGTGAAATAAAGGTTGTATATACTTAATAGATGGTATTTTAACAAAGGAATCAAGTGTATGGTTAAGATTTGTAAGAATCTTAAGGTTTGGTTAAACCTAGGGTTTTGTAAGTCACCAAAATTGGGGGAATGTATTGTTAAAGGATTCTAGTGATGAAAAAGGGGTTATTATTAGTAGTATTTATTGTTGAACAAGTTGTGATTTTTATGATAGGCTTTGGTGAAGTCTTGGAAGGTGCTAGCTTGTTGAAGCAAAAAGATTGGGTGTGAAGAACACATTTGGAGCATTATTGGCTAAGGTGAGTACATGAGACTTTTAAACTGGGTACATAGCAAAGAGTTTTGAAAATACTTATAATATTTTATGGGTCTTTTTTGATAAATTGATAAAGATAATGAATGAAAAGATAAGAAGGTAGGTATAATGTGATACTAGAATATGTCTAGTATGGTTGATGAATATGGAGGTGTTATGATGAAATATGTAATTATGAAACCTTTTTTAACGAACCATAATAATAAGGTTATTGAGTAAAAGAATGTATATTGAGCCTTTATTAATAAATATGTATTAGTAAGGCAATTAGAAATGATTCTTATAGTAATGAGTACCTATTGGTAAAACTTACTAATAAAAGTAAGGAACGAATATATATAAAAATGAAGATGATGTGACTAGTAATAATTATATATTATAGTCAATAGAGATATAAAAGTATTATGTTATCGATAAATGAGAAATGTATCTTATGAAATAAGTAAGTATGGACCTTCTAGAGTCCTAGATGTAGTAGTAGATGTGAATTGTTAATGATCGAGTCCATGAGACTATACATGTACGTTCATACTATGTTGAACTAGTTATATATGGTTATTATTGAATAACTAACTTGTTTGATGGTTTATGTGATAGCCGAAGACTTTGATTGAAATAACTGTTGAGTTATGGTAAGAATGAGGTGATGTGATGATGCGGGGGACCCCCGGTCATGAGGTGTGGAATGAGGGGTAGTTGGGTGGATTCCCATCGACTCATCCACGTTAGTAGTCTTGCTAACTGGACGTATTCCGGCGAGTAAGGCAGGTATCGGTAGATTGGGCGAATCCCTCTTGCCGGTATCTTGAAGCTTATTAATGGTGATGGATTTCGGTTAATAAGCTAATGTGAAACTTATTAATGGCGATGGATTTCGGTTAATAAGTTAATGTGAATCTTACTAATGGCGATGGATTTAGGTTAGTAAGTTAATGTGATTCTAGTACATATATGCTTATGTATTAGGTATGTTTGTGCTTCTAGCTAGTTCGGGGGCAAGCCGATAGTTAGATATGTTGAGCTTCTAGTTAGTTCGGGGGTAACCCGATAACTAGATTTGATTGCTAGGAAAGCATTGGAACAATAGGGTCGCTATAGGGTGACTAGCCTACATTGATGTCGTATATATATGCGTTTATATATTTATGAAATGATTATTATTATTGGGGTCTAAAACCCATGTATCTCACGAGACTATTTTGTCTCACGTACTACGTTTGTTTTATGGCTTTGTACTCAGGTACAGGTTTGAAGTGGTAGAAGGTTGCACTAGAAGTGGCCTAGAGATGTTTAGCTCGGGAGCTCGTAGGTAGATCCCTTGCCTATGGTTTTGATATACTTGGTGACATCGTATTTTTGTATACTCGGATAAAGGTTTTAAAGTTTTTGTTAAACTGTATTTTGGACATCATGTCTATTATTGAGAAAAGCGTATTTAAATGATGTTAAACGATGTTATAAAAATACGGGTGTTACAAGATGTATTTAAATCTGGCATTCCCACCATAAGAACGAACCGCATAACCCTTATTCTTTAGACTTAGTGCTGCATGATGATCATGTATTAAAAATCAATACATCATAAAACACATTTTTTAATAGGACAAAATACCATGAAAAATGTTTAATTAAATTCTAATTTTGCAGAATGATCGAATTCAGATTTGGATTAATAAAGAATTTATGTATAAGTTCGAGCCTCTGTTCGAGGAAGGCCAATGCTATGAAATTTCGAACTTCACAATTTATCAGAATACTGGATATTACCCTTTATTACCACATAAGTTTAAATTGGCATTTGGTTTCAACACAACTGTTACTCGCATTGAACAAATTGATGAAAATTTATACAGTTTATTGCTCGAACCTTATACTGAGATTAAGTCTGTCGATCGTACTTATGCTGAAAAAGACGCTGTTGGTATGTCATATTTATATTATATTGTTATTTAATTTATAAATACTGCTTTAAAAAATTTAATTTTTAATCCAACAATTTTAGGCTGATTTTATGGCACAAGTATATTTTATTTATAATTAAATTATGTAATGTTCTCTGTTTCAGATGTTATTGGCTCTGTTGTTGGAATTATGGAGATTGTGAAGGTACCCACCCAAAGTGGTATGAAATATCGACGTACTGTCGTGGTCGAGAATAATATGTACGTACTACTTACATACATATTTATATAAATAAAAATTATTATAAGATATTTAAAAATAATTACAAGTTTATAATAACAGGGGAGAACAGCTAGATTTTACATTTTGGGAAGAATGGGCAACGATGTGGAATGAATATGCCACCGATCCAGGGAAGTTTGGACATTTTGTCGTGATACTACAACTTGGCAAAGTTAAGTACTATGAAGGTATGATTTAAAACATGCATTTTAACCTAAATTTTTTGATTATATTTTTTAAATATTGTTTTCAACCGAAACTACTAAAATGTATCATTTATTAATTTTTAATTTTTTGGACGTTACACTCTAAATGCAGGGGCACCTGCTGTCCATAATGCTTTGTTCGGAACAAAGATAATTATTGATCAGAGTCATCCAGCTATTGTTGCATTTAAATCAGAGTTAGTAAAAAAACTTTTAATAATCAAAAAATAAATATATGAAAAAACATAATTGTATTGTGCTTGATATTGTTTTTCATTTCAGGGCTCAGAAACAGGATGATTATGATCCAGATCAGTTCAAAATTGAATTTTTTTCCCTAATGCTAAAGTAATTATCGTGACCGATTTCTTTAGGGTACTGTTAAAAGCATGGTGGGGCATATTCGTCAAATTCAACCGGTATGTAAAAGAACGGTCCATTAAGTATTACTATAAGGTCATTATCTATTTATTTGACGAATAAATTTACATTTTATATTAATTTAAAATATACAGGATTCCCACTGCATCGTATTTGTAACCATTCATGTTTTACATGATCAAATTGGATGGGCTTATTTGGCGTGCAAGAAGTGCACCAAAAAAGTTAAAGTAAGATCAGCAAATAATCGCCATACTACTTACGAATGTGACGACTGTGGGGCAGTACAAACCGTTTCAAGGTAACATTTCCTAAATGTTAAAATTTTTGAATCCTGTTTTATAATGTCACTTTTTCTGCATTTTTTGATTGTTTACACTATTTTGATTAACAGGTTTAAGGTGGTTGTAACCATCATCGATGAGACTGGTACGGCACAAGTTGTGTTTTTCAACAGCTCTGTTTTCAAGTTGACAGGCCTTACTGTGTGGGACATAATTGACAAACACGGAAAGGATCCGTCCCAGTACTACCCCGATGAGTTGAATATGATCCTCGGTAAAAAATTATTGTTAAAGTTGTGGTACTCTAGAGAGAACCATGATAAAAATAACCACACCTACCGGTGTGATGGTATGTCGGAGGATCCTCAACTAATCAAGCATTTAAAGAAAAATTTTATTGAAGACCGTGTAGTGGCTGATGTTGTTGATGAGGTAATAAAATGCAATTTTTTAATTTACGCAAAGATATTGTTAGAATCTACTAAGCATATTAAAATTTTGTTTATATTTTTTCAGCCCGAGGATGAGCCGTTGGAGGATTTCAACACGCCTTCCAACTTGATAAACATGGTTAACATGGCTGATGATAGTGTAAAAGGTGTGCTAAACATGCAGACACCAACTTCGTGTGATGGGGCTTCTGGCAGCGGAACTTCGAGTAATAAGAAACGCCGTGTCTTTATTAATCTAGATGATCTTGACACGGATTCTGAAGATGAAAAGGCTAGCAAAAGCTCAAATGGTTTGGTTGAGGTGAAGATCGAACCGGAAGATTGAGAGGCCTCACATAACCCAATGATGTTTTTAAACAATCTTTTAATATTGGTTATATTATGATTTTCAGTATTTTTTAGACACAATTGTTGGTGCTTTTTTTGTAAGACTTTACTTTTTAGAATACGTATTTGCATTGGGTTTGACTTTTGGTGATTCACTTCTTTAGGTCAACAAAATTAGTTTTACACAATTAAAAATAACATAACTACAGGTCAACAAATTTGCATTGGGCTCGATATTTTCATTCACATACTGTTAAAATCTTTGACAAAACTAATTACATGAAAATTTATAAATATTATAATTCTATATTATATGTTGGTAGGCTAATAATGATAAGCCGATTGCAAATTCCTGCTTATGACAAATTCTTTCAAGAAATTAGCAAGTAACACATCTATCAAATATAATTTGTTTATATGCTGAATAAAACTATATAAAGCAGAAATGGACATGATAAATTTTATTTTATTAGATGTGTACAACATTTGCAAAAGCAAGCAACACCGAGCAATGTGGAAATGGCAGATGATGAGTTTATTCTCCATGTTGAAGGAACTGCAAGTACACAGAGAGTAATACACCATATTGGAAAACAAAGTTGGCCCGGTTTGTGTTTTTTTTTTTTTTCTTTTTTAATAATAAAAATGTCATCTGATACATTATTTGTAGGTAGGCATACATTAACAAACTATGTACTCTATTTTGAGGCATCGGGCTCAGTGTCTGATATTGGCATATTTATACATATATTTATATGCCAATATACCTATTTTTGTATGTGTTTATTGATTAAAACATGATGTTATCACTCACATATAGTTCCCATTGTATTTTTCAGGCTATAGAAGAAAAAGTGACAAAAACGAGCCAAAACGACACAGGAAATGAATATCTGCAGAAAATTCAGAGATAGCGCCGCTATCTATGGATAGCGCCGCTATCTATGCCGCTATCTATCACGCTATTTTCCATTGAAACGCGAAATCGATTCGCTGTTTGCCATCAAAAAGAGCAGATCGCGCCGCTATCTAGGAGATAACGACGCGAACTAACGCGGGACTTTAAGTAGCGACGCGATTTTGGGAATAGCGACGTGATTTCCAGCTATCAGACGTATATTTAAGCGAGAATTGCAGATTTGGATCGAAAACTTTTAACCTAATCAAGAGGCAGCCGAAAAATACCCTAGGGATACTATTGTGCACGAATTTTGGAGGTTTCAAGCATCAAGATCTTCAACTCCATTCACATAATTCGGTTTTTAATCATTATTTATCGATATTATGTTTGTTCTATTGAATACTTAAGTTTGTTTTGTGATTTTTAGCATGTCTATGTGCTAAATATTTAATACTCACTATGATTAGATGAAATTTAGGATTTAGGTTTGGTATTTTAGGATTTTTATTTTGGATTTGAACATTTGTTTTTATATCAAAGACCCTTTTGATTTATTCTTGAATTTTGATTGTTTGAACTGTTATTTATTGAATTGTTTTGTTGAGTGACCACTAGCAATTATAATTGATAATTACTCCTTCTTTTCACCTTGGTGACGTAGTTGGCAATCCACTAGACTTAGGGATTCGAATTTAGACATCAATAACTTAGATAAAATTGGAAGTCTAATCTTAGTAACGACCAAGTTCTAGATTAGAAGGCGACGGAAATCCGAACCTAGATATAATTTACAAACCGAAGTGTGACCGTAGTGTATTCCTTAGGAAATATTACTATAGCCATTGTAGGAAGCTAGTGACCACTGCTTACCTAACTTCTAGAATACCAATTAAATCGGGACTTAACCAACCAAAGCTAGACCTAGATGGAATCAATCATAGTGAATATTATCTCTCAAATTTGAACACAGTTTTATTACTTGTCAGCATTTTAGTTGTCAAAAACATAAAAGTTATTTTTATTCAAATTCTGTTAATTAATTTAAGAAAACCAAAAACCCCTAATTAATGCATTTACTTAGATTAAATTATTAGTATTAATTTATTTAGTCATCATCACTGTTCCCTGTGGAGACGAAAATACCCAGCGTACTTACCTGAACTATATTACTCACGATTAGGTCATACTTTCCTAAGAGTGTGGTAATCTAGAGAAGGCGTATTTTAGGTAATTATTTTATAACTGGTTTTATCACATCAAGTTTTTGGCGCCGCTGCCGGGGAACGGTTGCGTGATTAGTAAATTAGAACTAATCTTTTAATCAATCCTTATCTAAGAATTCATTCTTTGATAAGTTATTTTATTTTTATTGATTCTAGTAAACAGTTGCGTTTTTAACAATTGTCTTGAGGTTTTGCAGGTGTATGACCCGTAGCTCTGACTCTGATCTGATATTACCGTATACTGAGCCAGAGAGACTTCTTCTCCAGCGACGTAGAGCAGTTTTAGCAGCGCAATACCAAGAGTCGATTCGCTTTCAAAGTATCAACAATCCCATTTTCGATATGGGAGATAATCATCCACCAGAGCCGCCACCAGAGCAGCCTATGTGGAACATTAGACAGACACCACCAATTCCCACTACTCCATCTATCACAGTTCCAGAATTGAACAATATCCATTTCGAGATTAAAGGTCAATTCCTTAGTATGGTGCGGGATCTGAACTTCGATGGTAGATTATGCAATGATCCTAACAGACATCTCGAGAACTTTCTGGAAATCTGTGAGTTGTTCAAACAACGAGACGTGTCGTTGGATGCCATGAGACTCAGATTGTTTCCTTTCAGTTTAACTGGGGATGCAAGAGAATGGGTTAAATCGTTAGAGCCAGGCTCAATTACGACTTGGGATGAACTCCGAAGTCGCTTTATTACTCGATATTTTTCACCTGCTAAGGCTGACAAATTAAAAACTGATATTATGGCTTTTATGCAGGATTCAGGTGAAAAGTTGACGGATGCTTGGGAGGGTTGAAGGGTCTATTGAGAAAATGCCCAAACCACGGTTTCGAGAAAAACAACATAGTACACATCTTTTATAGGGGATTGGATTACACATCTCGGTCCCTTCTCGATTCGTCAAGTGGTGGGTTGTTCATGTACAAAACTCCAACCCAAGCATATCAACTCGTTGAGGACCTAGCTATGAATAGTATGGAATGAAAAACTGACAGACGAACTGGTCAATTGAACTTGGTGGACGATAGACAGAACGATGAAGTGGCCGCATTAAAGAACAGTCAACAAGCATTCGAACGAAAATTAGATAAAATAACTAGTTGTTTACATGCCATACAGGTTGGATGCGACAAATACAAAGGACCACATCTCACCAAAGACTGCACACAACAGCAACCCATGTCAGCAGAGGAGGAGTTGAATTATATCAACAATGGGTACCGAAATAATTATCAAGGTGGAAATCTAGGGTACAACAACAACAACAACAACAACAACAGAGGTTATAACAACAATAACCAAAACAATAACTACCCCCCGAGAAACTCGAACCCCCCTGGTTTCCAACGTGATAATTAGGCAAACCAACTACCGCGAGAGAATGCTGCAGGTCAAGGGCAAAAATCCTCAATGGAAATTTTGCTCGAGAAATACATGGAAAAACAAGACAAGAAAGCTGAAGAACAAGATCAAATTATCAGAAATCAGCAAGCAGCGATTCAAAGCTAAGAAAGAAATCTGGGTAGAATAGATGAGACGTTACAGGAACGTCCACAAGGAAGTCTACCACCCCGTACACAAGATAATCCTAAACTGGGATTCGAGAATGTTAAAGCCATCACCACTCAAAGTGGTAAAACGGTGAATTCACCTGTATTGAATACTGATGAAAATTCTTGTGATGTGCAGGTTAATGAGGAAACTCAAGGTGATGAAGAGGAGACATTTATGGAGAAGATTGAAACACCGAAAGAGCAGGATAAGGTAAAACCAAAGGAGACGCACAAGTCCACCAAACCAGAGGCAACGAACTCGTACACACCAAAGGTCCCTTTCCCTCAGCGATTGAGGAAAAAAAAGCTTAAAGAGAAATATGGTAAGTTCGTTGACATGATAAAACAGGTGCGCATTAACGTTCCTTTGGTTGACATGTTAGCAGGTATGCCGAATTATGGGAAGTTCATCAAGGATCTGGTATCTGGCAAGACACTGACTGAGGAAGCGTCGTCAGCAGTACTAAGTGAGGAATGCTCAGCTATCCTCCAACCAAACATGCCTCCAAAGAAAGGCGATCCATGGATTTTTATTATCCCTTGTCTTATAGATAACTTACCACCCTGTAAAGCACTAGCGGACTTAGGAGCTAGCATAAACTTAATGCCCTTGTCGATGTACCTTAAATTAGGATTAACAGATCTTAAACCGACTAGGATGAGTGTTAGACTAGCAGGCCTGTCATTTAAATACCCCTTAGGCATAGTTGAGAACGTCCCAGTAAAATTTGACAAGGTCATATTTCCTGCTGATTTTGTCATCCTAGATATTCTAGAAGAGCCCAATGTCCCTCTCATCTTAGGAAGACCCTTTCTGAACACTGCTAGTGCCATAATCTTAGTTGCCGAAAAATAGCTTAGTCTAGGTGTCGGGAATGACCGAGTCACTTTCTCCATCGAGAAAGCGATGAGGCATACCTCTGCCTCCGATGATACATGCAATTTCATCGACTTGATCGATGTTTGCATGGAGGAGGAAAACACCTCATTTCTCGACCTAGATTGTGATAACATCACTATTCATGGTGATGTTGCTCTAGACTCCCCCGAATCCATCCAAGATCTCTCAGAGCTCGAGGAATTACTTCGCCTTGACGAAGAGGGTTCGGAGGAAAATGAAAATGATTTTTGAAAAATTCGACCCTGAACAAAATCACCGAATCAAAACATCTTTAGAGGACCCTCCTTCATTAGAACTAAAACCGTTACCTGACCACTTAGAGTATGCTTTCTTACAAGGAGACTCTGAACTACCGGTCATCATCTCATCGAACATATCATCTACCGAGAAAACCAAATTGGTGAATATCCTGAAATCTCACAAACAGGCCCTTGCCTGGAAAACCGTGGACATACTGGGTATCAACCCTACCTTCTGTACACACAAAATCCTCATGGAGGACAATTTCAAGCCAAGTGTACAAAGACAAAGAAGGTTGAACCCGAATATGAAAGATGTGGTCAAAAAGGAGGTTTTAAAACTACTTGATGCAGGTCTCATCTATCCCATCTCAGATAGTCCATGGGTGAGTCCGGTCCAAGTGGTTCTAAAAAAAGGAGGGATGACAGTTGTTCGTAACGATAAGAACGAACTTGTTCCAACTCGAACTGTCACGGGGTGGCGAGTGTGCATTGACTACCAAAAACTCAATGATGCAACTCGCAAGAATCACTTTCCTTTACCTTTTATCGATCAAATGTTAGAGAGACTAGCCGGAAATAACTTCTATTGTTTCTTGGACGGTTTCTCTGGCTACTTTCAAATCCCCATCGATCCCGAGGACCAAGAGAAAACCACCTTCACATGTCCGTTCGGTACCTTTGCATATAGAAGGATGCCATTTGGGTTATGTAATGCACCTGCTACATTTCAGCGGTGCATGACATCCATCTTTCAAGACATGATCGAGGATTGTATGGAAGTTTTCATAGACGATTTTTCCGTCTTTGGAAATCCCTTCGATTCGTGCCTTGACAGTCCTGAGCGTGTTCTCATCAGGTGCGAGAATTCACATCTCGTACTTAATTGGGAGAAATGTCACTTTATGGTGCGTGAAGGCATCGTATTGGGACATAAAATTTCTAAACAAGGGTTGGAGGTCGATTAATCCAAAATCGATGTTATTTCTAAACTCCCTCCACCCTCAAATGTTAAAGCAGTGAGAAGATTTCTCGGTCATGCGGGGTTCTACCGTAGGTTTATCAAGGACTTTTCCAAGATAACTCGACCCATGACCCATCTTCTTGAGAAGGACACACCTTTTGAGTTTGATTCCGAGTGCGTGGAGGCCTTCGATCTTTTGAAAGACCATCTCACGAATGCTCCTATCATGGTATCTCCCGATTGGGATTTACCATTCGAACTCATGTGTGATGCGAGTGATTACGCACTCGGTGCGGTGTTGGGACAGCGTGTGAACAATCATTTTCAACCGATATATTATGCTAGTCGAACACTCACCGGTGCTCAAGCGAATTATACCACCACCAAAAAAGAGCTTTTAGCTGTGGTTTTCGCGTTTGACAAATTCCGTCCTTACCTGGTTCTATCTAAAACCATTGTCTATATGGATCACTCTGCACTGAAATATCTCTTCGCCAAGCAAGACGCTAAACCAAGACTCATCCGTTGGATTCTTCTCCTACAAGAATTAGACATTGAGATCAAGGACAAAAAAGGGGCGGAGAACCTTGTTGCGGATCATCTATCCCGTCTCGAGAACCCTTATCTTGAGAAGTTTAATGAGAATGAGATTGATGATACCTTTCCTGAAGAATTCCTCGAGGCCGTAATTGCGTTACAAGACACCAATGAAAATGACCCATGGTTCGCCGACTTTGCAAATTATCTAGCGGCGGGTGTTCTTGTGAAAGGGATGACCCATCAACAAAAGGGGAAGTTCTTTTCTGATCTTAAACAATATCATTGGGAACCCCCATATCTTTTCCGAGTTGGTGCCGATCTCATGCATAGACGATGCGTCTCTGGTGGTCGAGCAAAGGACATTCTCAACGAATGTCATAAAGGACCTACCGGAGGTCACTTCGGACCAAACTTTACCGCTCGGAAAGTGTTAGATGCGGGATTTTACTGGCCGACCATCTTCAAAGATGCCCACACATTAGTCAAGACATGTGATGCATGTCAACGTACCGGAAGCGTCTCCAAACGGGATGAAATGCCCCAGCATGGCATCCAAGTTTGTGAGATATTCGACGTGTGGGGCATCGACTTCATGGGACCATTCCCATGTTCTCACGGCAACAAGTACATACTTGTGGCGGTTGACTACGTCTCTAAATGGGCCGAGGCTAAAGCATTACCAACTAATGATGCCCGAGTTGTGGTTAATTTTTTGAGATCCTTATTTTGTCGTTTCGGATGCCCAAGGACTCTTATTAGCGATCGTGGCACCCACTTTGCAAATCATCTCATGGAGAAAACTCTCCAACGATATGGTGTCCACCATCGGTTCTCAACGGCTTATCACCCACAAACGAGTGGTCAAGTCGAGAACACTAATAGAGCCTTGAAAAGAATTCTTGAAAAATCTATTGCGAAAAATCCCAAGACGTGGTCTCAACGTCTTGATGATGCCTTATGGGCATTCCGAACCGCCTTCAAAACTCCTACCGGATATACACCATACCGAATGGTGTATGGAAAAGCTTGTCACCTTCCTTTTGAGATTGAACACAAAGCATATTGGGCAATCAAGGAATGTAATATGGATGCTACCGTAGGAGGGACGGAAAGGCGTCATCAACTCAACGAGCTCGATGAAGACAGATTTCGTGCTTATGAGAACTCCCGGATTTACAAAGAAAGGAGTAAGCATTTGCACGATAAAAAGTTGAAGACTCATAAGTATTTTGAGGCGGGTGATAAGGTTCTGATATATCAATCTCGATATAAGTTTTCGCCTGGAAAACTAAAATCAAAATGGGTTGGTCCGTACACAGTTGTCAAACAACACCCATCGGGATATGTCGACCTTGTTACCGAGAAAGGTGGTCATTTCAGTGTAAATGGTCACCGTCTCAAACAATACCATGAGGGAATGGATGAAGAAGACCAAGAAGGAGAGGTTGTGCATTTCGCCTCGATGAAGAAAAGCAAGTGAGAAGAACAACACCGAGTCAAGCTCTAGACTCGTTAATCCATGAAGCGCTTCTCGGGAAGCAACCCGTGTTTAGTTGTTTTTCCCTTTCCATTCTGCGTGTTTAAATAAATAAATAAATAAATAAATAATAAGTAAATAAATAAATAAAACGAAAAAATATAAAAATTCATAGATAGCGCCGCTATCTCAGATAGCGCCGCTATCTACCAAATCGAGCAGTCAAACAGCGACCTGAAATAGCGTTTGACCTCAAAATAGCGTTGCAAATCGCGTCGCTATTTGTGAAATAGGGCGCGATCTTTCATTTAGGTCCCGCTATCCTGTCCGACCCGGTTAACTCAAAATCCCCAAATCCGCGATAAATAGCACCGCTATCTAGGATAGCGGCGCGATCTTCCCAGCGTATAAAAACTTCCGTTTCTCTCCACTCGTGCAGATCGCAAAACACAGCCCTAACCCTCGCGATTTTCCGGCGATTTTACTCCCAAAACCCCAATTTCCGTCTTCCACAAATCTTCACCTCCATGGCATCTAAGGTTGGTATACCCCTCTTTTCTTCATGTAATCCATCTTTTAGGGTTCAAATCTTAGATTTTTGTGGGTGTTCTTATTTAGGGCTGAAAATTTGGGGGTTTTTGATATTTTCTTCCGTTTTTCCTTGATTAATTGTAGATTTAAGCCATAGATTGTTAGTTAGTCGAATTGTTACACAACCCTAGTATAAAATTTCGAATTTTTAGGGCTTATTTTGCTTTTTAGGAAGAAAACCTATGAATTAGGGCATGTTCTTGTCAAAAACCCGAAAATTACTTATGGTTTCCTTGTTAGATTATCTACATTGTGTTAATGAGTTCAATTTTGTATAAATAATAGATATACTTGTTAAGTTTTCACATTGTGGCTAATATTTGATAAAAATTGGGTTCAAATTTTTGATAAATTTATTACTGGTTTTTATAAATTCAGATTTTAATGGGTAAAACAATCATTATAAGTGTTGAATAATGTCACACTTAGTTTAACAACTAAGTGTGGGTAAGGAAAATTGGTAAACTTTTACATAATGTCACACTTAGTTTAACAACTAAGTGTGGGTACGGGAAATTGGGATTTAAATTGGAAAATTTTTACCAATTCCTTATTTATTTTGAGATTTTTCTGTTCAATAACACTTCTAATGATTAAAATTTTTTTTACTTGTGATAAACAGAGAAAGACAAGGACTTCTACAAAGGCATCATCATCTCAACAACCAAGGCCAGTCACACCATCATTCTCATCCTCTTCGGATGATGAAGAGGCGCTACACAGGGACGGAATACCAATGGTACTGAAAAATACCGACCATCATGCATTCGAAGAATTCACAAATATCCGTACCGACACCACCCGATTACGCCTCGAAGAAAGGCGGAATGAAATCATGCATAAAAATATAAACGTGGGTCGAACTCCAGACTAGGACCTACTCACATCGCTAGGCAAGGCTGACGCCATTCATTCATACTTGATCCGCGAAGTTCGCGGAAATAACAACAATGTGGTATTCACTTGCAACGCTTGGGAGGTTGCCTTGACTATGAGAGAACCGGTGTACTCGGAACTAGTCCTCGAATTCTTCACCACCTTTCACCTGGATTTCATGAGAGCTCATAACGAACCCAACGCCATCACCATCAATTATCGGGGAGCCAATCACTGGGTTAACTGTTCATTAATACAGTTTGCTATTAATCTGGGCCTCTACACCGCGGCACAAACAAATAGCCCTCATTTCCTTCCTTATCTAAACCGGGGAGAATACCAGGAAGCCCGGAATGTTGACAGAATTTGGTAAACCATTGGGGTCGGAATATTTGACCCGAGATCATCCAAGAGTAAACACATCCGAAACAGTGAACACAGATATCTGTATCGGATGATCTCAAACACCATTCGCCAAAGGAAAGAGGGGGCAGAAAAGATAAACATGTATAGCCTTTGGCTATTATATCAACTGGTCAACAGGGACCGAATTACCAACATTCCACTCATCCTGGCTTCATTTTTGAACGGTCCAGCACAGGGACATAAAAGTAAAAGTGGCTTCACAGGAGGCCAATACATCACACGCTTGGCCAGAGCAGCGGTAACTTTAACACCGTGAGTGACGATCACATTGACAAAGCAAGAGATGGGCTTTTTAGACATTCATCACCTGGCGGGAATGGGAGTAATTAGAGATCCGATAGCCGGGATGGAGGAAGGACGGTATGCATGGGAAGAAAACCCGTCGACTGAAACTGGGGGAAGAGTTGCACAACCAAGACAACCAAGAGGTGCACAACCGAGGCGACCAAGAGGGCAAAGGCAACAACCACAAATGCCTGAGGATGTGGCAATGGGGGAGATGGAACCGCCACCTATGGAGCATGGTCATGGACATCCCGGAGCATCTGGCTCCGGAGCGGGTCCTTCTACATTTGACCCGTACCAAAATTTATACGCTGATGTTCATGCTTTGTAGGTTGACATGGCAGGTTTGAGAATGGACTTTGGCGGGATGAGACATCATATGGATAGTATGACCTTGCAGCTCCAACGAAATTACTATCAAGGAGAAAGGGCTCAAACTCTCCCGTACTGGCAAGCCCCCGCACCACCACTCGAGGCCCAGAACCTGTTACCTTATTGGGGCCCAAACTTGCCTGCTCCGCCAAACTACCCGAGTTATGAAGACTGGTTCCAACAGTATGATCTGACATCGCCTCGTGATGGGCGTGATCATTGATTGCTCTGTTTGGGTTTCAAAACTTATAATTCGTTTGGTTGTACTCTACATTACTATTACTTTTTATTTTTTAGCTACAATTTTATTTTAGTTTTTTTTCAATTATTGGATGTTTAAACTATTTTACCAGTTTTTATTTTAGTTTTATTCTAGTTATGATTTAATAGAATATGGTGAGCTGAGGAACTGGATGGAAATGCTCAAAAATGGATCGTGCATTTGGATGATAACAATTCTTGGAACACACAAAAATCAAAATATCTTCAGGGAGTACCGTTCCCTTTTGCCTTTTTCTTTTTAGTTTATAGTTCTTTATTTTTTTTTTATTGCATTGAGGGCAATGCAATGTTTTAAGTGTGGGCATGGGGTATGGTATCCACCACTTGTTAGTATTCATAGTAAATCATCTCAAAAACGAACAAACCAATTCAATCAAAAAAAAAATTTAGACACATCTCAACCTTAGAAAACAATTTTTAGACAATAAAGTTCACTTTAAAAGTTAAAATTTTTCTTAACTTTTATGTGTCAATTTTTGTGGCTTTTTGCCGATCTAATTATCTCTTTAACTCGTTAATTAAATCACTTTCTAACTTGGAAATTTTGAAATTCTTGTAAATCTATAGGTATTGTCTTTTAGAAAATTAAGTTTAGCAAAGCTAACTCCTGATGACATTAGGTTAGATTAAGAGCTTTTAGTTAACGTAAATAAATTGCTAAATAATATACATGAAAAAATTTGAGAATCGGTGAGAATACTAAGGTCAACTGATCTGGATATGTTGCTCGAAAGTCTTTTACGCGGGTTCACAATGTAAGCTGAGGTTCGAATCGATTCTTGAATAAATACCTAATTAAATACTTAGGGGGAACAATTAGCCGACCTTGGGTTCCCGACAAGTAAGCTCGCGGGGTCCTTTAAACCTGGCATAATAAGGTCAACTGATCTAGATATGTTGGCTGAAAGTCTTTTACGCGGGTGCTCAATGAAAGTTGTGGTTCTCTCTTTCAAACAAAATAAATAATTAAAGTTAATAAACATGCAAAGCATGTATGAGAACAAATAAATAAAATAAATAAACATGCAAAGCATGAATAAATAAAGCAAATAAATTATAAAATGAATAAATAAACTAATTTTTCTTCTTTTAACCTTACTAGTCGGGTGATTTTCATAAAGATGATATTTATAGGTTAGGCAAGGATGAATTAGGATCTAAGTTAAAAAGTAGTCTAATTAGCATAGCTAAGGATCTGATTAGATTTGTGAAAAGTTAGCTGATGTCTTACACAAACTTGGGCATAAAATATAATGTGAAATTTTACCTGCTAAATGGACTAGGTTCTGAAAATTGTGGTGTTTATATAAATAAATTGAGATGAAATGTCGATTGCTTTATAACTATTATACCTGATTGAATTATTTTGATGATGATTTGCTTGAGGACAAGCAAAGTTCAAGTGTGGGCATCTTGATATTGGCATATTTATACTTATATTTATATGCCAATATACCTATTTTTGTATGTGTTTATTGATTAAAACATGATGTTATCACTCACATATAGTTCCCATTGTATTTTTCAGGCTATAGAAGAAAAAGTGACAAAAACGAGCCAAAACGACACAGGAAATGAAAATCTGCAGAAAATTCAGAGATAGCGCCGCTATCTATGGATAGCGCCGCTATCTATGCCGCTATCTATCACGCTATTTTCCATTGAAAGGAGAAATCGAGTCGCTGTTTGCCATCAAAAAGAGCAGATCACGCCGCTATCTAGGAGATAGCGACGCGAATTAACGCGGGACTTTAAGTAGCGACGCGATTTTGGGAATAGCGACGTGATTTCCAGCTATCTGACGTATATTTAAGCGAGAATTGCAGATTTGGATCGAAAACTTTTAACCTAACCAAGAGGCAGCCGAAAAATACCCTAGGGATACTATTATACACGAATTTTGGAGGTTTCAAGCATCAAGATCTTCAACTCCATTCACATAATTCGGATTTTAATCATTATTTATCGATATTATGTTTGTTCTATTGAATACTTATATTTGTTTTGGGATTTTTAGCATGTCTATGTGCTAAATATTTAATATTCGCTATTATTAGATGAAATCTAGGATTTAGGTTTGTTATTTTTAGGATTTTTATTTTGGATTTGAACATTTGTTTTTATATCAAAGACCCTTTTGATTTATTCTTGAATTTTGATTGTTTGAACTGTTAATTATTGAATTGTTTTGTTGAGTGACCACTAGCAATTATAATTGATAATTACTCCTTCTTTTCACCTCGGTGACGTAGTTGGCAATCCACTAGACTTAGGGATTCGAGTTTAGACATCAATAACTTAGATAAAATTGGAAGTCTGGTCTTAGTAACGACCAAGTTCTAGATTAGAAGGCGACGGAAATCCGAACCTAGATATAATTTACAAACCGAAGTGTGACCGTAGTGTATTCCTTAGGAAATATTACTATAGCCATTGTAGGAAGCTAGTGACCACTGCTTACCTAACTTCTAGAATACCAATTAAATCGGGACTTAACAACCAAACCTAGACCTAGATGGAATCAATCATAGTGAATATTCTCTCTCAAATTGAACACAGTTTTATTACTTGTCAGTATTTTAGTTGTCAAAAACATAAAAGTTATTTTTATTCAAATTCTGTTAATTAATTTAAGAAAACCAAAAACCCCTACTTTATGCATTTACTTAGATTAAATTATTAGTATTAATTTATTTAGTCATCTTCACTGTTCCCTGTGGAGACGAAAATACCCGACGTACTTACCTGAACTATATTACTCACGATTAGGTCATACTTGCCTAAGAGTGTGGTAATCTAGAGAAGACGTATTTTAGCTAATTATTTTATAACTGGTTTTATCACATCAGTGTCATATGACGATGCATTCAAGCTATATTATTCAAGAAGTGAAGCATATACATTTATTAAGTTTTCAATTTTACAGTCAACGGGTCAACAAATATTTATGCTGAAGGTGTATTTTGGTACTTAATACTCTTTAAATTTTGGTGATTTACTTCGTTAGCTATTTTTCAAGCAAATTTTGGTCATGATAAAAATTTGGAATCTGTATTTCTCCACAAGTAGTTCACGCCCTAAATATGGAATCTGTATTATATATTTTTATATGTATTTCTCCACATTTAATTCATAGCCCTAACGAAAAATCAAAACAATCTTTTTAATTGTTATAAAGATTGATTCCGGAAACACAAAAATATAACTTACTCCCCTAAAATTATGGAAATAATTAACTTACCTGGATCAATAATTCATTATATAAACCGTGTACTCCATCTGTGATGTTCAACGAAAGGTTAAACAACTATAGCTTCTTTCAATCTACAGTGTTCAACGAAATTGCAGCCCGAAAATCTTCTTTCAATCTGCAAATTTTCAAAGGTATGTCATTTATATTGCTGTTAACCGATTATACTATTGCTGTAAATCTGATTTTCGTCTTATAATTGCTTATTTATTAATAAGATTTTATAGGCATATGTATTTGCAACCTGTTTTATAGTTGCAGCCCTAAACTGACTTATACACATAAATATGAGTTATACACATATGTAAAAAAACAGTTTGACCTTAAAAAAGTCAACTGTCCTCATATATGCTTTGACTGAATAAAATTCAGTCAAAAATTGTTATGCGATTAAAATCAAACTTAGGGACTGCATATAGTTTTAAATCAATTTTACTATTTAAACTCAAACTGTTTGACTGTATTAACTCAAACTGTTCAACCTTTATTTCAATTACATTAAAATTAGTTTTTAATTACTGTATTAACCCGTTTAAATCATTACCTAATCTATTACAGTGTGATAATCCGGAAATGAAATGCTACCTTATGCACATGGTAGTAAAACCCATATCAGTTTAGTAGTTTTTCAAGCATTTTTGGACATCATATTGGGCAGAAACCACTGAGATAAAAGCTTACAGGAGACAAGATTTTACAGCTAAGATTTTATTTTATTTATCTATTAACTATTGGTTTTTAACAGGTATGGTTCAATATTTAACATGGTATTTAAATGTAACAGACCAAAATATGAAGCACAATTTAAATTTTTTCGTTTTTTTTAATTTGTTTTCCCTAATCTTTTTTTTTTTTTTTTTTTTTTTGATTTTATAAAACAAAAAACATTGTATGTAATATATCATCTAATGTTTGCTTTTCCCAAAATTTTTAAAAAACAGAGATAGGATTAAAAGGGAGAATTTTAATTAGGATGCTAAAAAGATCCCATTTCCGTTTAAACTGCCGTTTCTAATTAACTGTTTGATACTTTAGCAATCAACTGTTCGGATCTAATGAAAAAAATGTATTATCAAAATGAGGATTATGATTCATACCATTCCCATTTTTAAGCTTTTTATATCTTAAATCCAGGTAGTATCCTCGAAGGAGACGAACAGTTGCAACAGTTTTAGGGTTTCAGGTATCGACATCGGCACCCAATTTCAACCTAACCTGCATTTCATATATGTACGAATTAAGATACCTAATGAGCAATTAACTACAAGAGATATGTAATTTACCTAAACTTTCATCAATTGAATAAAAAGTTTTATCATTCTTCAGATTTAACGGACCATCATAGTTTGATTCTCTCACGTACAACCCTGCAGAAGATTGTAAATCGTTGAACCAGAAGACGAAAATTGTTTCTTGAATCAAATCACCAAATAAATGTGAAGAATGATGGAAGTAGCCGGTACATGATTCTGCAGTAGCAATCGCTTATCCTTCCTAAACAGTCCCCATTTTGGTAAGCTATTTGTTTGAAGAAATTGACTATCACGCCTCTTTGACACAGAATGTCTTTTTATTTGGTGTTAGAGTTCGGAAAAATTTAACAGGCTAAAAGGCCCATTTCACAAATAGACATTAATTAGCCCATTCATTAGCCCGAATTTACACAGCAATTTCTGGAAGAAAAAAAAATACACGGCTTTAGAAATTATTTAATTTACGGTTACTACTCTTTAATGTATTTTTTTTAATAGACAAATATTAATATTAATATGGTCGACTTTTTTAATCCTAACAAAACAATTAGTAGTTTTAGTAACCATTTTGATAATAAATTTGATAGTTGATAACAGTTATTGCTTTCGGTTGTTTTAAAATGTTTTAAAATTTTATTGTATAAATATTAACTGCACATCAGATTATACATATACTAATAAGGTTTTATGATTTTTTTTATACAGAAGATACTATATACGGATATATTAGATCGATAATTGGATGTCTAATACCACCACAAATGAAGTTATGGTAGATAATAAAGAAAAAAAAGGAGGGAAAAGAAAAATCACGGTACAAAACAACGAGAATCAGCCAGATAACTGTAAACGCATCGTATTTGAATCTCAATTACATGGTTCTTTCTCTTCGTCCAACACACCATTTGAAGATATCACTAATAGACCGCCTGAAAAAACTTTTAAAGATTGTAAGTATTATATTTAATTACTCCTTAATATATTAAATCATCATTTTTTGATAGCCGATACTGAATTAAACAATTTAACCAAATTTAACTTCTTTTCTACTATAAGTTTTGCCAATGGAGATTCCAAATGTGGTTAGGAAACCTGGAAGACCTATCGGAAGAAAACCGCTTATGCCGAGTAATGAAAGTATGTAATGTTTTTTCTCTACAATAAATTAGATGTTGAGTATTGTAGTTTTTTACAACATCAGACAAATATACATATTCACATTTTATCCATTTTTTTATATATAACAGATTTGGTAGATGATATAACTAAACAGCATCGTGGAATTCCGTCAAAAACTTCGATACAAGCCAACAACAAAGAATCAAAAGGTGCAACCAATTAAGTCATAGCTTATTACATTAAGTCTCAAAATATGAAAAAGTTTTTATAAAAATGTGCAACTAATTATATAATTATTGTTTATATTGCATAGGTCACTCATTTATATCACCAATGCCTATGATAGCTCCACGTATGAGTCAATTATCATGTAAGTAGATCATGATTTCAAAATTAATAAATTAAAGTTATTTTGTGCATAAAAAATATATTGTCTTTCATGATATGCTTATTTATTAATTATCAATAATGAATTGATGTAGGTCCACCGTTAAATATGTTTTATCGACATACCCCTTCTATAAATGGAATATTGGCAACACCACTTCTTACCAAAACACCATTTGCACCGTTTGCAACTTCTACAACTACCGCACCACCCTCCTCATACCCTGTTACTTCAAAAAGTGAAATCAAAACAAACGGTATTTGTTTTATTGTAAAAGTTTTCTAAATTTTATATGGATATTTAATAAACCTCCTATTTTACTCAGTCAGTGCAGTGTTCACCAAAAAGACTTCAAGGTTCAACATCAATACACCCATAAATTTTAATTTATGTGAAAAAGGTATGACTTTTCTACTATCAAATGACACGTAAAGCCCCTAGATTTGTCATGTACGTTTATGATCTATGTACTTATTATTTTTATTTGCCCCTTTTGATGTCTAATAGGAGATTCTTCAAATGCAAAGTTAAAAAAGATTAACAAAAAAGGAAAAATGGTGCGTCCGAGAATCTCACGTGGTTTAAACTTCACCACCCCTCAACAGGAACATGAACCTGAGCTACCACCACATGAATTTGTTGGAATTTCAAACGGTACAAAAATTTTCAATGTAAAAAGTCTGTTATTCTTTATATTTATAAATTAATTTTTTAAAGGGGTTATATTTTTAAATTTAATTTTGTAGAATACCTTGACCATGGAGATCCTGAGTTCGAATGCGCGTCTTGTGGTGCTATGGTTTGGAAAGATGAGAAAGACCGATGACGTTCCGCTATAAACCCCCACTCATATTCAATATGTTGTATGAGGGGTAAGGTTAAGCTGCCTGTTGACATGATTGAACCACCAAAATTGTTGAAAGATCTTATTACCAAACAACATCCAAAGAGAGATTCTTTTCTGAACAATATACGGCGATATAACATGATGTTCGCTTTCACTTCTATGGGTGCTAAGCAAGACGAGTCCGTTAACAATGGACGTGGCCCTTACTGCTTCAGGATAAATGGGGAAAATCCACATAGATTGGGAGATTTGATGCCCGAACCATGGAACCGTCCTAAATTCTGTCAACTTTATATATATGACACTGAGAACGAGATTCAGAACCGGATACAACCTGTTAGGTAAACAATCTCAATTAATTAACGATGTCGTTGCATTTTCAAATATAATGTTTACACCTTTTCGTTCACTTACATATATGTTTTCTTACAGCAACCGCAGATGCACATCAACATCTAATAATGAGATAGATGTTGAGCTTACGACCCAGATACGAGACATGCTTGATTCAATCAATCCATTGGTAAAGAAGTTTCGGTTGGCTGCCCGATCGATAAGTTCTTCAAATGACAGTAATATTAAGCTCAGACTTATTGGCAGCAGGTCACGAGACGATAGGAACTACAATCTACCAACTTCATCTGAAGTAGAAGCTTTGATTGTTGGTGATTTTGAAGATACAGCAAATCCTAGGGATATTGTCCTCCACAGGCAAAACGGAAAACTTAAAAAAATCAGCGAGCTACACGTACTATACCTAGCATTGCATTACCCTTTGTTTTTCCCCTATGCAGAAGATGGGTACCGTACTGATGTCTACCACCAAGGCGTCACTGACTTTAATGAAAAAAATAAAGGCACGCGAGTATCAATGAGGGAGTGGTTCGCTTACCGATTGCAAGACAGGAGAAATCAGTTCTCCATGATACTCAGTGGTAGGTGATTGTTACAGCAATTTTGTACCGACGCATACTCAATGGTTGAGGCTGAGAGGATGAGATACATTATTACGCAGCAAAAAGATTTAAGAACTGAGACGTATGCGAAATTGTCGATATTGGCGCAAAATCAGGATAATGGTAATGTATTACGTGGTAAGAAGTATGTGCTACCGTCGTCATTTACCGGAAGTCCAAGGTATATGATGCAGAACTATTTAGACGCCATGATGATATGTAAATTTTACGGTTATCCTGATTTATTCATAACCTTCACGTGTAACCCTAATTGGCCTGAGATTGCCCGTGAAATGGCCAAGAAAGGTTTGAAATCTGAAGATCGTCCGGATATTATATCTAGAGTGTTTAAAATCAAGCTAGACTGCCTCCTAAAGGATTTCAAGGAAAATCATACTTTTGGCCACGTAAAAGGAGGTAAAAATCCAACACATATACTTACAGTTTATATTTAAACGTATAAACATAAATATATATGATTTAATTTATTTATTTTTTTTCTAAATCGTAGTTGTTTACACCATTGAGTTTCAAAAGAGGGGTCTTCCACATTGCCACATATTATTGTGGCTTGAGGCACAAGACAAGATAACTGATGCATCAAAAATAGATGAATTTATATCAGCAGAGATACCCGACAAAGAAAAGGATCCGGAATTGTACCAGATAGTCACCGATCAGATGATGCATGGCCCGTGCGGTGCTGAAAATCCAAGATGCCCTTGCACTGTCAATTTCAAATGTACGAAAAAATTCCCAAAACAGTTTAACGAGTCAACTGTCATCGATGACAATGGGTATGCGATCTATAAGAGGAGAAATGACGGAAATACTATAAGGAAAAGTGGAATAGATTTGCACAATGGTTATGTCGTGCCCTACAATCCAGGTTTGCTGAGGAAATACCAGTCTCATATAAACGTAGAATGGTGCAACCAAGTTGGTTCCATAAAATATCTGTTTAAGTATGTGAACAAAGGGCCAGACAGGGTTACTGTTGCTGTGGAGGGCGAAGAGATCGACGAAATAAAAGATTATTATGATTGTAGGTATCTTTCAGCTTGTGAGGCAACCTGGCGTATATTTCAGTTTGATATTCATAAAAGGACACCTTCAGTCGAACGCTTGCCTTTCCATCTAGAGAATGAACAGCATGTAATATTTGATGCAAGGGAAAGTGTTGATTACGCGTTAGATAAGTCATTTGTAAACGAAACCAAGTTTATAGCATGGATGGAACTTAACGAGAGAGATCTAGACGCCCGTAAACTCCTATATGTTGAGATCCCCCAGTTTTACGTTTGGAATCAGCAGCAACGCATTTGGCAGTCAAGACAAAGAGGAAATACACTTGGTCGTATACATCATGTCCCGCCCTCATGGGGTGAACTGTATTATTTACGTGTATTACTAAACAAAGTAACAGGTGCTAGAAGCTAGGATGAACTCAAGAAATGGCGCGGTGTTATTTATCCGTCATATAGAGATGCGTGTTTTGCCCGTGGGCTTCTACAGGACGACAAGGAATACATTGATGGTTTGTTGTAAGCAAGTTTTTGGGGAATGGGTGATTATCTGCGTTCTTTTTTTGTCATGCTCCTCATGACTGATAGTATGTCTCGTCCCGAGTTTGTCTAGGAAAAAACTTGGCATGTTTTGGCAGAGGATGTGTTAAACGTTGAACGAAGGAAGCGTAACGATCCAGGTAATATTGAAAAACAACTCATTCAGTTTAATCGCTATTTTTTGGTTTAATAATTTATTTATTCTGAACATTATCTTATCGTTTATTAATGCAGATTTACAACTTTCTGACACACAAAGGATGAATATATGTCTTACGTACATTGAACACATGCTGGTTTGTAATAACAAGAGTTTAAAGTCTTTTTCAATCATGCCATATCCGGATGAAGAGCACACGATGGAAAATTACAACCGGTTAATATATGACGAGGAATCGTACAACAGAGATGAACTCCGCGATCAGCATCAAACTCTTTATGCCAGCCTTACATCCGAGCAGAAACGTATCTACAGAACAGTCATGGACACCGTTAATAATGAAAAGGGTGGAATGTTCTTCGTATATGGTTACGGTGGTACTGGGAAGACTTATCTGTACAAAACTATGTCTGCTGCATTACGTTCCCAAGGGTCAATAGTATTGAATGTTACATCAAGTGGTATTGCGGCCCTTTTGTTGGACGGTGGTAGGACGGCTCATTCCAGGTTTGCACGTACTTATTATACGCGAACACAACATTATAATATTTAATTTTATAATTTTTATATAAATTGCTAATTTTGTACTCTTTCCAGGTTTGCAATTCCTATAAATGTGGTGGAAGATTCGTTGTGCCACATATCAGCTGACGGTGACCTTGCTGAGTTGATACGAAAAGCGAAGCTAATTATCTGGGACGAGGCACCAATGATTAACAGATATTGTTTCGAGGCATTTGATAGAACCCCGAGAGACATATGCAGGCAGGACCCTTCGACACCGTCAAAAGCTGTATTTGGTGGAAAAGTTGTTTTGTTTGGTGGTGATTTTCGGCAGATTCTTCCTGTTATTCCAAACGGCTGTAGGCAAGACGTGGTACATGCGACTATCAATGCGTCATATCTTTGGGACCACTGCACTGTCTTGAATCTAACAGTAAACATGAGGCTCGGTTCAGGAGCTTCTGAGGTTAAAAGAAAAGAAATAAAGGAATTTGCAGATTGGATACTCGATACTGGAAATGGCACTATAGGTGTGTATTTAATTTATTTCTAATTTTTTATAAACCGTTCCACTAGATTTTTTAATGATATCAACTTTTTTTTAAATTATCTAAACAAAGGTGGTGAAAATGATGGTGAATCGTCAGTAGAGTTCCCGGACAACATGCTGATTCCAGCTTCTGATGATAACGTTGGGGCTATTATTCGAGAAACATACCCTCATTTGCTGGATAATCTATGGCAAAGCAACATTTTTCAAGATAGAGCCATCCTTACTCCCACGCACGAAATGGTTGACCTCATAAACGAACGTATGCTTTCTTTAATTCCCAGAGAAGAAAAGACGTACGAGTCATCAGACTCGGTTTCTGCTGCAGATGAAGATGATACTATGTTCAACCTTGATCTTTACACCACTGACTTCTTGAATAGTATAAAAATGTCAGGTGTCCCACAGCATATATTGAAGTTAAAGATCGGCGCTCTAGTAATGTGTATGCGGAATATTGATCAGAAAGCTGGATTGTGCAATGGAACGAGGCTTCAAATATTACGAATGGGGATGAATATAATCGAGGTTAAATCATATCTGGCGACAAGGTGGGTACAATTTGCGCTATCCCTCGAATGGTTATTATCCCTTCCGACAACAAGAGGCCTTTCAAATTGAATCGGAGGCAATTTCCTGTTCAGGTATGCTTTGCTATGACCATTAATAAAAGTCAAGGCCAGACGTTGTCTCAGGTTGGTTTGTTTCTGCAAAAACCGGTATTCTCACATGGCCATCTTTATGTGGCTGTATCACGAGTTAAGAACAAGAACGGATTGAAGGTCATTTGTTGTGACACAGATGGGAATTATATTAATTCAACAGCAAATGTCGTTTACAAAGAAGTCTTATTTCGTTTGTAAATTTTATGTAACATTTATTCATGTATCGAATTGTGACCAAATCATCATTACAGTTACATCATTATTATGTCATTTTTTAAATTATTAATCTTTGTTTGTATTTTCTCACATAATAAATTTTGAAACATACACGCCCAATCGGGCGGGTTATGAAGCTCGGATACATATATATCGGGCATGAATATGCACATATATATATTTATGGAATGAATATATATGTATCTTTACATATATGTATGTGTATGTATACGTATATTTATATTTTATGAAAATGCATTGCTTCTTCAACTTTTTCAAATAAGGACCCTTTTCTATTGATCCATACCCTATATATATATATATATATATATATATATATATATATATATATATATATATATATATATATATATATATATATATATATATATATATATATATAGAGAGAGAGAGAGAGAGAGAGAGAATATAGTTATAGATGTTAAGATATTGGTAACTTATATACTTGATACAAATCAACGAAAGAAATAAGCATAAATTCAACAACCATCGGGATATTTTAAAAACGGCGATCAAAACGTATTAATTGGATTAAAAGTAACATAATCTTATATACTATAACTATTAGATTATTATATACTATAATTTTAGTACAAAGTGTACAAAAACAACCAAGAACAATTTTATACATATAAAAAGAGGTTGTGTAATTTTAAACAAAAACAACTAACATACTCTCTATAAAACAAAACCATAAAGACTTCATCTCTTTGTTGTTTACTACACTTGTTAGATGTGTTCTTTTGGATGCACCTTAAGAGTGTTAAAAATTTTAGAACATGAAATTAGTATTTATAGGTCCTGATATGTTAGATTCATAACACTTGAAAAGTCCCAATTTATTGAACTTTTTATTATTATCATTATTTATATTTATTTCAAAACTTTTGGTCTTACAATTTAGTGAGTTCTTCAAATTATTATTAAAATCAATTTATTCATATAATTTATATTTAAACTCTTGATTTTACAACTTTTGAGTTTCTCAATCTTTATTAACATTATATGTTTAATATTATAATAAATGGAACTCAATTTTTATGTATACGAGGCAGCATGGCCCGCGCGATGCACGGGCTTTGTTCATGATAAGAAGTTATTGGTATCACCTTGAAAGTATGAATAAAACAAAGTGTGTCCGAGTTATTTGCTTTAATATTCTGGATAAACCCCCTAATAACACAATTGATTCAATCTTTAAGGTGGCACAATATAATGATAGATAGAATACCAATTACAAAGAATATAAATTACCAATTAAACAACATTTGGAAAAAGTATTTATTAAATCATTAAACTTGATATGGATATAAAAAAAACGCACATTTTTTACAATTCTAGTGAAGCAACATCTTATATATTCTCATATGATACACATTTCAACTTTTCAAAAAGGGATTACCTTAAAATCATAGAGAACTTGGCTTTAGCAATACTAACTTTGTTATCATCATCTTTATTGATCTCCATGTTAACTTTCTAATAAAATCTTGCAACTCTTAATGCATGTGCAATTAAATTATTGAACCAATTGCAATTAACACTTCAACTTTAGCACCATAAACCAACTTATTTACCTACAAAAGTTACAGATAAATTGATAGCATAATAATGGCTACCATTAAAAAGAACAAATAGATTATAGGATAATAATTTATTTTATCTACAACTTAAGATAATATTAGTCTCTCATTTCAACCACTTTATCTGCAAAAAACACAAAAATGTTATAAAGATTTAGGATAGTAGAAGAAAACTTAAAAAACCCAATAAAGAATAACTTAAAGATCCAAACTTTAAAAAAGATGTCTTAAGAATTTTCCCTTGATTTTTTTATTCTCAATCGTTAACCATAGAAAGGAAAAAAAGTAAAATCTAAAATCGGAAGTTAACATTTTGTCCTAACAAACCAATTCCAAAAAGAAACATGTTGCATAGATCAAAATGTTTTTTACTTGTAGAGGAATTCACATAGGCTAGGAAACTCAGAGGGGCAATACATCAAGGCCCTTATGTGCAAAACATACAACAATTATCAAAGCCATTACAAAAAGTTCAATCACTCCCCAACTATAAAGTAGATAAATTTTATTTTATTTATTTATTTAGTTCCATAGTATCATAACTTTCCACATAAGACTATGCTATAGACCAAAACCTTAAATAAAAAGAGATAAGAGGCACAAATATTAATATAACGATAGCTATTGTCCACTCATTTTAGCCTTTGATAGAATACCTGCAGCCACGTAATAGCTATCAAAATATCTAAAAAAAATTTAAATAAAACCACAATAGTTATCAAAATGAAGATATGAACACCAAAGAAAGATGTGGAATTGTCCAAATCAACACAAAATGAAGAAATAAATCTGTTACAGAGGAGATGCGTATTCAGAGAAAAATTAAAAAACTAGAAAAATAAACCTGGAATGCATAATGGATGTTACAGATGAATGACACGAATTGTTTATTGCTGCAATGAGCCAGGCGTTTTTTCTTTTTGGTATATATAATATGAATGAACTTGTAATCACTAATCCACTTATTTTGAATTGAAGCCATGTGTATAGTAATTGAGCTGGGCGTAAAGTAATCGAAACCATGTATTTATTAATGCATTATTATTATGCATAATAATAATTGCAACATTCACAATAAAGTTTTAATAAAGCTAATAAAGAATTTGATAGATGCATGTTAACTGCATATCTTTTCAACTAGCTTCAAAGCCCGCCCGAACGGGCGGGCATGCTTCGAAAGAGATATATGAAAATAACAAAATATTGATACTATTTAAATAAAATAACAATCCATAATTGAAATGATGATAAACAATTTTTGATACATGAATAAATGGTATATGAAATTTAGAGACGAAATAAAACTTATTTGTAAACGACATTTGTTGTTGAGTTAGTGTAATTGTCATCTTTGTCGCAACAAATAACTTTCAATCATTTGTTGCTCTTTACTTTTGAGACATCGACAAAGTTATGGCCGAAAAACAAAGTGATGGAAATACATGAATTACCATAATTATAAGGTATATGCGTAGGTGGACTTTTGGGTAATAACACGTTATCATTTTCGTCCAATAGGCTGCATATATAGTAGGAGATTCTATAAAAATTTACGTTTAGCAAAATTTTCACCGTTCGTGAATTTTCACAGTTTATAACCTACAATACAAATTTTAATTGGTTAATACAAATTATTACAAATAATATAATAACTATTAAAAAAACATATAATTATAAATTTTTTGAATACTATTACCTTTTTTTTAACGGCTAGTTAGCAAGTCAGTGGTTCGAGCCTAGATAGTAACATTCACAAGGGGTCGTATGCCTTTCCTCGAACCCTCCACTTATGATACATACAATTTAAAAGTAATTAGAATATTATTAACATGCTTATTAAATACAAAAATAATGAAGAAAATTAAAAGAAAATTACTTACTTCATTTTTTCAAGTTAATTTTATTTAGTTTGTTAATGTTATTTTTTGCGTTATATATCATATAGCAAACTTAAACAACAATTTGAGAATTTGAGTTATATATAAGAGTTTTGAGTTAAAAGATCAATTATTAAGATAACCTATTAGTAAAAAAGCTAAACGGAATCAAAGATCCAAAATTTATTAAATATTTTGGTCGAATATTTATAATTAAGGTAATCTTTATTAAGGAACATTGTTAAACATTAATATCAAAGATTCAAATTTTTTAAATTTGTCAATCCAGATTTTAGGAAAATTTGAATTTAAAATTTTGACTTTCTTTTATGAAAAAATAAGGTAGATAATTATGGAATTGATAAAATCAATTGAATGTGGAGATTGTATGTATAAATAAACCGGATATTCAGAAGCTCAAATTAAAATTATCTAGAGATTGTCAACTGGTATGAAAATTATGCACAAGATTAATGGATAGTTAAATGAAATAAATTAAAACAAAAAAATCATGAAATGTCTATAGAAGTGTGTTTCTGTTATAATGGGTAAAGCTCAGCACCATTGGATTGGTCCGGATAATATACCTTTTTTATATGATAGAATAATATATCCGAAATAATACAGCTGTATTAGTTATTGTATTTGAATGGAATTTATATGATAGAATAATTTCGGGTATCTTTTGACGTGATTATAGTTTGTTACCATAAGTGCAGGAGTTTTGATTTGAACACCAAACGGATTTGTTCATGAAATACGTGTGCCAATCGGAGAATTACACGTGGCAAAACCGGCCAATGAGAGAACTCGGAATTGCCTAGTTGTCAAATTCAAGTCAAATTAGGGCTCATATATAGGAGAAGATTGCCACAAATCATCACGCAAGATATAGATATAGTTAATAGTTAATTAATATAGTTAATGTTTTTGGAGTTAAATGCCACCGGTTCAATATACCACCGTTTCAACTTTCAATTCAGTTTTGCCCATCTTGAAACTCATTTTTTATATATATAGATATAGATGGTGTTGTTTGTTTATAACGGATCAATTATTGTCTAAAGCCTATAACTGAACTGAAATTTTCAGTCTACCAAAGTTTAAAATCAAACCAATCGGTTCATGAGACGGTTCACCTCTATGGGGCGGCTAAATTGTCTTTTTGTTATGAATCGATTAATCAGTTTTTAACCTTTTATATTCATCGCTCCTTTTTCATAATATGTTTGGTAACATAATTTTCACTACTAACTAATAACTATCATTTCTCGATTATGATCATAAGTTCTTTGTTCTAATTTTGTAGAAAAAAATCTTAGATATTTAATATAGTATGCCATTCAAAGGTGTCAAGTCAAAATTATTGAGTATCCTAAAATAGTTAATTGAAATGATGATTTATGAACCCCTATTAAGAAATGAATGTGTTTTTCATACCACATAAAATGCTTATTCACCGCGTCTTTTGTTTTGTTATACTTTAAGACTTGTAAAATACAGTGAATTAAATAGTTTTTGTGTTATATATATCACCCCCCACTAATAAATATCGGATATCAGAGAGCATTATTAGATGTGGTGAAAATTACCATTGCACCACTAAATGCCACATTAGATTTACACCAATTATCGTTGACCATCACAAATACCATATTATGGTCCACATCCATCAATACCCATAATTTTAAATTAAAAAATAAAAGAAAAAACCTCCTCACGACCTCTATATCTCTCATCTCCGGAATGAACACCACGAAACCCTCATCACCCTCCCCACCACTTGATGCAACACCTCATTAACATGATAGATATGTTGCAACTCTATTTATACAACCTTTTGGTTCCTTAAACATATATTACTAACATAATAGAATTCCATCATCATGATAAGCTAATTGTAATGGTGCCTGAAATGATCTTCTAGATGTTACAGGTTCGATGTATTCCTAAGGTAAACATTTATCATATGATCAGAGGAGAGGAAGGTTTAGAAATGGGTACGACAACTGTCATATTGTGTACATCACGAGCAAAGCTCGACTATATTAAAGAGTCCATTATAAATAAAATACCCAAAAATCCAACATTCTTGCACTTTATTATCCTCAAATGTTGATCTTCCTTTTGTTGTTGGAATTAGTCATTTGCCCTAAACTTTTCTCAATATATGATGTTAACTATGACCAAAATGTCACGAGTTCATGCTTCAATTGGGGCATATTAGGTGTTTATTAAAAAAAAAGATTAATTTGGTGGTCTTATTGGATTTTGAGTCGGTCTTATTGGGCTTTCAAATGGGCCGGATGCTGGCCCATATAACTATAATTACAAATTTAACAATGATAAAACAATCGTTCCAGTGCCAAAGCCCTAAAATCACAAAACCCTCTTTCATCTGCTTCACGTTTTCCGGCGAACTGTTAACCCTTCAGTCTCTCCGGCGATGAAGCTCGTTCGGTAAGTCCTGTTGTCATCTACGTCTCCCCTTAACATTACGTGAGAATTGGAGCTTTTTTATTCGATTAATTGACTAATTAATTTCACGTTGTTGTTGAATTTGAGTTAACAGATTTCTGATGAAGCTGAACAATGAAACAGTTTCGATCGAACTCAAAAACGGAACTGTTGTCCACGGCACTATCACAGGTTATTACCTCACTTTGAATGTTATTAATTACTGACAATTCATTGCATTTTAGGGTTTCATTTAATAATGATTCTGTATATGCTCTGTTGTTAATGTTTTAGGGAAATCTAGTGTATTATTGTAGGTTTCATCTCATGTTTGCTAGAAATCTAACAATGCGTAACTGTAATCATTATTCGGTATTTAGGTTTCTTTTGGTTATGCATACAAATTAACACCTTTACTACATATTTTTAGTCAATCACATTGCATTACATTCACATGGCAATGCATAGTCATGATATCTATCAACTTAAAATAAATATAATATTACAATTAAATTATTAAATATTTAGATTAGTAGCTTCTATGAGTTAAAAAAGTTGACAATGGCTTGCATTGATTAGGGTTTTGTTAGCAACTCTTTCAGCCACTTATCTAAATTATAATTGGTTAGAAAGATACCTACTAATGAGGGAAAACACAAACATAAAATTAGAATTAATTAAAGAACACCTCCCTATTAGGGGTGAGCGTGGTCCAGAAACCGAACCGAACTGAAACCAATAGGACCGAAACCGACAATGATGAATTTTCAAAAGCGAAACCGAACTGGTTACATGTTTTTGGTTTTGATTCGGTTTGGTTTCGGTTCGGCTTGGTTTTATCACCCCAAATGCTCACCTTATCATTGTCGGTTTGGACCTAAACTGAAAATCATGAGATTATAAAACCAAAAGCCAAACCGATTACATGTTTTCAGTTCGGTTTGGTTCGGTTCGGTTTTTTTGGCCCAAATGCTTACCCCTACTCCCTATGGTTTTTTAGATTCTCATGTCTCGTCCCTCTCAACTTTTTTGCACAATTTTTGTCTCTGTTTTCTCTACTATCTGCTAATACGTCCTTTTGCCGTTAAAGTTGACAGATGGGCTGTTAATTTTATTAATATGACCATTATACCCTTTTCTAATTGTAAATCAGAAAAGGATAAATGGTCATTTTGAAATTTTAATAGCACATCTTTCAGATTGAACGGCAAAAGGACGAAATCTGCAAAGATTAGAGAACACGGGGACAAAAAAAGTTGGAAGGGACGAAACTTTAAGAGTCTGAAAAACCATATTATAATTAAACCATCTTAATTTTGACTATTTGTATAAATAATATTTTTTTTGGTGATGTTTTAGGTGTAGATATTAGTATGAATACACATCTGAAAACAGTTAAACTTACTCTCAAGGGGAAGAATCCTGTTACTTTAGATCACCTAAGTGTCAGGGGAAACAACATTCGATACTATATTCTGCCCGACAGCATAAATCTTGAGACTTTATTGGTTGAGGAAACCCCGAGGGTCAAACCAAAGAAACCAACTGCAGGTATTGTGATAATTCTAAATTTGGCAGCAGATTTCTTTTTAACAACAAATGGTCATTGGTGGTGGCATGTTGGGCGGGTCAGACGGGCTGGGTAACGGGTCATACCGGCTTCTGATTGAAACAAGACATTTTTATTTGGGTCAAAACGGGTGGGGATGAGTTGACTTACGTACATTTTTATTTGTTTGTTTTTGAATTTGTATTACATTAGTTTTGATTTCAAAAACAATGTTATTACAATACAATGATTGCCGTTAAAAAAATAATAATAAAAAAAAATAAAAAAATTACAATACAATGATAATGTGAATATTTGAATAAAATGATTTACGGGGTTTTATGCATTAAAAATAAACTTTGGTTCTCTTCAGTCTTCAACAAGTAGTGTGTTATGACCCACTGGTCACTTGTTGTGGCAAGATTGTGTGTGCGGGTTGGCGGCTGGAGAAACGGGTTTGGTTTGAAACAAGTCATTTTTGGTAGTGGTTGAAAGGGGCTGGATTGGGTTTGATTGACTCGGATATAATTTTTGTGTCAATACTTAGAATTATTTATAAATAAATTTACACTAGTTATGATTTTAAAAACAATGCTATAAAAAAAATGCTATTACAATCATGATCCATTCATAAATAATGGGTCAAATGTGCCACCTCAAATTATAACAAAAACCTTTTGGGCATGCACTACAGTGACATTTTATTTAATTGTTTATTAAAATAATGTATTAATAATGATTAAATTATTTCAGGGAGACCGGTGGGACGCGGAAGGGGCCGTGGACGCGGACGTGGTCGTGGTCGAGGCCGTTAATTCTGTTATATTGTTGTTATATGTCGTTTTGTAAACAAATTGTATTGTTGGAGAATTATTGTGATAATGTTCTGAATATGGGTATGATCATTTTTCTAGTTATTTTATCTTGCCACTTTCACTATTCTATATCTTCAATCTACATATTTACTAACTGCAATGCGCAGTCCAATAACTCAATTGCTTGGAACTAAATCAAAATCAAGAAAATGGTTTCGGCTGAACTGAGGACCGAGCTGATGACATCTTTGACCGGAGCGAGAATTGGGTTTTCCAAAAAAATTTGGTCTTTTAACAGGACCGCGAATTGATTTTACTTAAAAATTCAAATGCGTTTCGGATCTTGCACAAAGTCTATTATGAACTATTCAAAAGTCATTTGTTTTAGGTGTTGGTGTATCAATATGTTAATTGTTTTAATATGAGAAATAAAACAGTGTGTATACCGTGATTTGCCAACTCATCAGTTTGGAGCTCCTTCATTGGTCCATATTGCCACGTGTAATTACACCATTGGTCAACGAAATCATCCTATTCTTCAATCGTTACATGATTAGTGCCCTAATTTTCCCCCTTCGTCATACCTATCCACTGCCGCTACATCAAGAACTCCACCTGCCATTCCTAAACAATTCTATCAACACCGTTCATCAACACCGTTCCAATATTACGTATCATCAGTCATAATCACGGTATATCAACACTGTTCAATTTGACAGGCCTTATAACCACCGGAAATCTCCAGGAAACCCTAATTGAGAGATGCTAAAGAAGCTTTTTTATTACGAACCAATAAGGTCTTCGTCGTTTTGTTTTTACAGGTATTCCCAATCTACATTTTGTAATTTTCCGTGAACTTCGATTTCGGGGTTAGATATTGAAATCTGAATTTCAAAACTTTATCATACTTTTTCGTCGTCTCTAATTTCGAATCATGTTTTCAATTGCAAAGTATTTCATCGACTTCTTTTTCAATTGCTTATATTTTGATTTGCTTTCGTTAATCAATCATCAATCATGCTGAATTATAATGCTGCAATTTCTTCATTCAATTGCCAAAATAATCGATTCACACAACCTCATCTTTCTTCCACTTACAATCTCCATCTTTCGTCATCCTCATCGTCATCATCCCATTCTTCTCAATATCACCGTAATCTTTCTCCAGTTAATCTTTATTATAAGCATACCCATTTCAATATCTCTTCCAGAACCAAGGTTAGTCTTTGATGAACCTAAATTTTATGCTTTATTGTATCAATTGTTTGCAACTCTTTATGCCTTTATGGTGACTGTCAATATGCATACCAGGTGTTTGTTAAAATGCCTTAGTTAATCTTTATTGGAGAAAATAAAATAAACCCTCCACCTTATGAAAAGTCTACCTTTAATTCAATTAATCTATTAGAAATTTTCTTGAAATTTAATAATTATAATGCATACTTATGATCAACATAACAATGTTGGGTTAATCGTTTATACCGGGTTACGGGTCAAAGTTTACGGTCCGATATTTTATTTAGTTTATTTAGTGATTAAAATAGTTGTGTTTTGAAAATTTGTGATATTAAATGGTCAAGACTTTGAACGGTTTTTGTGAGTACATGAGCATAGTTTTAAGTGTAAGTTATGTAGTTAGTTGAACATAGTGGAGAACATGTGTTACTCCTGTTTCTTTATATATTTCATGTTATTTGTAAGTTTCTTTTGAATCAATAAGAATACAGAAATGTTTGCTTAGAAAAATAAAAATAAAATCTTTTTCACTTTTTTATTCCAACACACAATAGGCACTAAAGGTGAGCTGTTTACAAAATGAGTCATTAAAGGTTATGATATCAGGGCACCTGCATCAGGCAAAGGGACACATTATATAGTGATTGTTCAAAAGGGGAGTTAAATATTTCCGTTTAATTAAATAATATTTAAAATAATCATATTTTTATTTTCCAGTTTGGATTAGTGCATATATCAACTGGAGATTAACTTAGAAGTGAAGTAGCAACAGGTTCAGAAATCGGGAAACAAGCAAAAGAGTACATGAATTCAGGAAAATTCAATCCTGATGAAGTTGTCACAATGGTATAAATAAATAATTAAATTAATATAATTTTCCCATTTTTCAAAATATATAAAAATGTTTCCTTTATATTTTTGTAATTTACAGATGGTAATTGGGAGACTTTCACAAAAATATGCAAAAGAAAAGAATGGTTTTAGACGGTTTTCCACGTAGTTTAGTCAAACACTTATTTGCATCATAAACCCTAATAGTATACCACTTTATTCACAACCAGTGAAACTCTTATTTTTTTGATGCAAATTGACTAATATGGAAATTTGAATAACAGTTTACGTTTACAGTCAAATATCAATCTTTTAAATTTTGTCGACAAGAATCAATCAATTTCAAAATCACAAGGACTATTAACACTTACGTAAGGTATTGAACACTTACAGATTGGAGAAGAAAGACATCCGCGTTCTAGAGGTATTCGGAAATTGGTTCCCGATTTGTTAGCCTGTTTTTGCATATTTTTGTTAATCAATTTTTGATTGATCTGAACCATCTCATTAGCTATATCGCTGACTGAACCATATGTAATCAATCGCTGATCAAATGCATTATATATGTGTCGATTTATGTATAATAGAGTTAGGACATAAACAATTTTAAGACAGAAATATTTTTCAACTCACAAAAGGGATAAATCTTCGATTTGATGGTGTTTAGTATGTGTTATTTAATGGTGGTGACTGAAGCTTCTTCAATTGTGGAATATTACAAGATTTTGAAGTTACCTGGTGAGGAACCAGTTGGGTTTTAACAGTTTTCTGGTTGTGTTAGTTTAGTCAATTTTCTGGTTTTGATCAATGGGATTTTTCTTGGTGAGAAATAATGTGGTGGAAACTAAAGGAAAAACTTTACAAGAGATTGTTTTGGCATTTCTTCCAGCTATAGATACCAATATGGGATGCCCGAAGGCGTTTTCTATTAGTGAAAGGAATTATAGCTGCATTTTTTTTTTTACTAAATCATACCTTATTCATGATGTAAATAGTTGTTTTTAAGTCTAGGAATTGATAGTTATCCAGATCCAAATGATGAGAAGATATTGTTGGTAGAATCATTTAAATCATCTTATTAGTTATTATCTGTTTTATTAAAGATATTATCACATCAATGTTGTAAATTGTACAAGCATTCAGCACTTGATAATGATGACCAATATAACAATTAAACTTACTAAACCACAAACGTCGTATACAAAAAGTTTTATTTCGTCTCTAAATTGTGTGTACCATTTCAATAATAGATTACTATATTTATTTCTTCAATTTTTTGTTATTGGTATTTTCCTTTTTATTTTTCAAAGCATGCCCGCCAAATCGGGTGGGCTTTGAAGCTAGTTGTTTTAATATGAGAAATAAAACAGTGTGTATACCCGGTATAATAAGGTTCTGCCGGTATCATGGTTTCATCCCGAGTTTTGTAGACCCCTAAGAAAAATATCGGCTTGAATACGAGGTTTTTGAATACGAGGTTTGTTTATATTTAAAAGCTAATCGAGCTAAGTAAATGTACAATCTATATGCATAAGCTATATTCGCATGTATTGGCGAGTTTATGTTTTATGCATGCTTGGGTAGTTGGGTATGTTACTTTTGAAGAAGTGTTATCCAACATTTATTTTAATTGAGAGTAAATTACATGGAAGGTCTCTATGGTTTGCCACTTATTACACCCACAGTTCCTGAACTTCATTTATTACACTGAAGGTCTCTGGTGTATACAATTTGTTACACCCATGGTCCCTACTGCCCTTAAATTTTTCTAAATGACGAAAATACCCTTTTGGCCTTTTATAATTAAACGAAGATAAGAGACTGTGAATGTAATAGGTGATAAACCACAAGGGCCATCCGTGAAATTTACTCTATTAATTGATTTTTTTCTTCTCTTTTTTAATTCATGTTCTTCCGACACAGACTCACCACCCACCTCTATCTCTTAGAAGGATTATCGTTATTATTCGTTAGGGGACTTTAGTAAATTAAGTGTTAATAAAATGACATGAGGAGTGAAAAACTGAAAGGTTAAAATATTTTCAAATAAAGATATCTTTAGCGGGTTTAGGAAGTTTTCTAGTATTTACATATTTTTTATAAAAATAAATAAAAAAACTTTGTAAAACTAAACATATTGACGAGTCGACCCATTTATATAGAAGCTAACCCAAACCTGAACTTGTTTATAATATAAACAGGTTGACCTGATTATTTATGTGTCTAGATGGTAGCTGTTAAAAAAATTTGATGAAGGATTATAACTATTATTATTTACAAAAATACTTGAATTGAGATAAGTTAGGTGCAATTAACATCAAGGATTATAATTAAAGAAGTACAAATGAAAAAACCATGCATAAATCACCCAATTTATGAAATAATGGTTCACCTCCCTTTGATATCCTATAGAGTATTCATTTTATTACTTTATATATATTCGATAAGAAATCACATAAAAATAAAGTTTCAGATAATGAGTTTGTTACAAATTTATTTTAAGTGAAGTTTTTGTTTATAATGAGTTTTCTTGTGATGATTGATCTTTATTTGTAGTGTACCTGAACTAACTGTTGTAATAACTGTTTTAACGTTTATTTGATAGTCTTGTAGAGATTTACATAAGAAAAAAAGATTGACTATTTGTTTTTAGAAAATCATATTAGACTGCATTTTATGTTTTTTTATCTTGATACAATTAAAACACAAAATTAACATAACTAATTGATTAAATGAATGAGAAATGATATTTAGTCATATCATTTAAATCTACTTATATTCATATCCACTGATAGAATAATATGTGTAATCTACAAAATTTTTTCTTAATATTATCCATTGATTTTTAATGTCTCGTAAAATTAAAAGATAAGACTAAATATCATTAAGCTAAATTATCACTTGGACAACAAGAAACAAAAAAGAGTAAATTACACGGAAAGTCCTTGTGGTTTGCCACTTATTACACCCACACACACAGTCCCTGAACTTCATTTATTACACTGAAGGTCCCTGGTGTATACAATTTTTTACACCCATGGTCCCTACTGCCCTTAACTTTTTCTAAATTACGAAAATACCCTTTTGGCATTTTGTAATAAAGCGAAGATAAGGGACTGTGAATGTAATATGTGATAAACCACATGGACCATCCGTGAAATTTACTCTATTAATTGATTTTTTTCTTCTCTCTCTTTAATTCATATTCTTCCGCCACATTCAGACTCACCACTCACTAGGGCTGTCAAAACCTGACACGACACGACATAAATACACGAAACGAAACGAAATTGGGACGAAATTGAAATTTGAATTCGTGTTCGTGTCGTTTTCGTGTTGTGTAAAACAAACACGAAGTCGTGTCGTGTCGTGTTCGTGTTCAGAGATTAACACGAAATTGACACGATAGTTATGATTTTGTCGTGTTTGTCGTGTTTTTAGCATGTAATAAGTAAAAAATTTGTTATTTTTGTTATTTATTTTGTGTTGTCGTGTTTATCGTTTTTTAGTCGTGTCGTATTCGTGTTAGCAAAATAAAACACGACTTCGTGTCGTGTCGTTTTCGTGTTGAACGTTTTCGTGTCGTGTCGTGTCGTGTTACCCAAAAATACGAAACGATAGCACGATTTGACAGCCCTACCACTCACCACTATCTCTTTGAATTCAAACATCAATCAATAACCATTATCGTCGCGCCACCAAACCCCTGAAATTCAATCCATCACCAACCCCTGCCTCCGGTTTCCTTCTCCAGTTGTTCCGAGCCGATGACGTTCTATTGACCAGAATTGAATCAGACAATTGATGCACGTCACCAGAGGATTAGGTGGTTTGCACACGTGGTGATTTAGACAATTGATGCACGTCGCCAGAGGAGTTGGTGTTTTGCACACTCAGGTCGATAGAACGTCATCGGCGGCGGAACAACTGGAGAAGGCAACCGGAGGCAGGGGTTGATTACGCGACGATAATAGTTATTGATTGAGGTTTGAATTTAAAGAGAAATAGGCGAGTGGTGAGTCTAAATGTGGCGGAAGAATATGAATTAAAGAAAGAAAAGAAAAAAAAATCAATTAATAGAGTAAATTTCACAAATGGTCCATATGGTTTATCACTTATTACATTCACGGTCCCTTATCTTCGCTTTATTACAAAAGACCAAAAGAGTATTTTCGTCAATTAGAAAAAGTTAAGGGCAACAAGGACCATAGGTGTAACAAATTATATACACCAGGGATGTCTGATGTAATAAACAAAGTTTATGGACTGTAGCTGTAATAAGTGGTAAACCACAGGAAACTTCCATATAATTTACTCAAACAAAAAAACTGGGCTTTATGTGGTCCCAATAAATTTTAGCCCCAAAATTGTTTACCTAATTCATTCGCATTTTTAGAGCAGGATCCTCAAAGAAAACACTTCAATTCGATTCGATTTCGATATGGCAAAAGGAGAACCAACACCATTGAAGTCTGCTGTAGTGGTGTTTGGAGCCCTAGCTTTTGGTTGGGCCGCCATTGAGCTAGCTTTCAAGCCATGGCTCGATAAGGCTCGAGCTTCCATGGACAAATCTGACCCTACTCGCGATCCTGATGACGTGGATATCGTCGCCGAAGCTAAGGAGTCGCCGGAAGAACTCGAAACCGCCGCAGCTGCCGACGCCTCCACTACCGTTAGTCTCTGATTAATTTATCCGATCTACTACATATATGAGTTTTAGATCTGGTACAGTTTCTATCGCTAAAAAATATCGAACTGTTGTAGGTTTGAAATTTGAATCTGTATGCGGTTAATTAGATATTTTGATGAATCAATCGTATAATTTTTCCGATCTCAGGTATAACGATATATCCGAACCTAAACAGAATTCGATCTCAGAATCAAGTATATAATGATTCTGTAATTTAAAATTAAATTGGTTGGTAGGATTCCGTTTACATGCTTACTAAAAAATTGTCGATGGAGTTCGTAAGTCTACACATCTCCAAAAAGATGAATGATTCTCATGCTTGGCTTACTATTTGAATAACCTTTAAAATGACTTTTTATCATTAGAATAGATAATTTTTTTAAGAGGTCACTCCAACCACTTGATCTTTCCCAACCACTTGAACAACTTTCAATGTTTGATTCTTTTAATCCCTATATTTAACAATTTTACATTTTAAACCCATGTATATATTCATATATGAATAATTTATTATTTTTATAACTATAAATTATAATTTATCATATTTCAATACCTTTTAAGGTCAAGCATTATACTTCCTCCGATTCAAAATAAGTGATACACTTTCCTTTTTGGGGTGATTCAAAATAAGTGATACACTTTGAAAAGTTTCCTTATTTGGCAAAAAAATGGGACCCACACCCACTAACTATCTACTTTAACAAAGTGAAATGACTCCTTTACCCTTACTTTTTACTTTTAAACATCATTAACCTTACTTTATTCAAAAGGTGTGGGACCCATTCCCCACTAACCATCCAATTAATCTAATTTAACCATCGTTATAATCTTTTGTCTCAAAAACCGTGAAACCCCAAGTGTATATCTTATTTTGAATCGGAGGAAGTAATATTTTTATAAGAGAAATTTTATAATAATGTTAAGTTTGTAATGCTATAAAAATTATTAAATTACGTAAGTGAGAGACATTTATAAAACATTTGATATAAATAAAGGTAAATTAGTAATATTAGTGAAAAAGTCTTTGGAAAGGTTAATCATTGGAGAGGTTTTCAACTAATAGGTTATTAGATGATGTGACAAAACTAATAAGTCATTGGAGAGGTTAACCATTGTGGATTGCCTTTATTTGGATTTGTGATTTCAGAACGATTATTGTGGCTAGAAGATCGATGATGAGAATTTGATTAACTAATCAACTAATTAAAGTTAACATATACATACAAACTAATAGGAAATCCGCGCAATGTGACACGGCTTATAAAAAAATTTGTGTTGGTGATTTCGGTGGTCCATTGGGTTGTTGGCTCGGGTTATGGCTCTTATAGGGTCGGGCATGTCAGGTTTGGGGAGAAAATCCTAACCCGAACGCCGCCCCGATAAAGAATCGGGTTGGTCAGATTTTAGTTGGTTGGGTTTCGGGTTTGTCGGGTTTAGGCTAGTGCAAATTGGACCTAGAACCGACTAGAACCGTAGAACTGAACTGGATCGGACCGGACCGAACCGAGCTAATCGGTTCGGTCGTCGGTTCTAATTATAATGAAAAATTGGTTATCGGTTCCAACCGGTTCGTTTCCGAGCGGTTCGGTGCGGTCCAAAACCAAAAAAAGTCGGAAGAAATTATCTCGGTTTGGTTCAGTTCCGTCCAGTTCTTGGTCTGGTTCGGTTCGGTTCCGAACATCATTGGTTCGGTCGTCGGTCCGGCCAAAACCATTTTTTCGGTTCTCGTTTCCAGTCGGTCCGGGTAGGTTCGGTTCGGTTCTTGGACCGTGCAGAGGCCTAGTCGGGTTGACCCGGTCAGGTTGGTCGGGTTATACCTTAGTTAGGATTTTTATGGAATTGATTTTTATTGAATGATTTAGAGTTACTGGCAGGGTACCCGAGCAATTCGACGGCAGGTTCCTGTGATAATATTTTGAAGTGGCCAATTGGTGGTGGCGGTAGTGTAATCTGATATAGATAAAGACTCAAGTTGATGTACAAACCCTAGAACTAGTGTCTTGTGTACACTCCGATTACAAACCCAATGCTAGGATAGCAAATTTTAATTTAAAATTATAAGGGCCAATTGAATGTGGCCGTTTAGATAGGGAGTCATAAATTGGTCGTTTATAAGGCTACCTATGACGCCATTATTATAACCCTTACGATTATGAAGTAATTATCATATATATTATTAGAATAGAATATAGAAATTGTAATTAACGCCACCACCATCGCCGCTACCACCACCACCACCACTCGTCAGTTGGTCGCCGCAAAATATAGACACAAGGTAGCCGTCGCATTGCGCTGGTACCCTACTAGTTTCATCAATTTGATTTGGATGATAAAATGTAATTTTTGGCCTATCCCCCGGGTCCGAAGGAAGATCATTAACATTGAAAATTAGGTTGAATACGTGTTGTACATGTAGGTTCACTTTGTGGTCTTTCACTTTGTGGAGTTTCATTAGAAACATTTCTTTTGAAGATCTTCCACCATTATCATCTTCAATATCTAACTTTCTTTAAAAAAACATATCAAAGCTATTGAACTTATGAAACTCTTTAAGCTACCTAAATGACATGTATCATGCATCTAGTTGTGTACGAATAATGATTGTATCATGACGTATGCTTTGCATCATGTTGAGTGTGAATAATGATTGCATTCAGTGTATGCTTTCCAACATGCTGAGCGCGAATAATGATTGCATCCTGATGTATGCTTTGCACACTGTTAAGTAAGGATAATGATTGCAACTTAACGTATGTTTTGTACCATGTTGAGTGAGAATAATGATTAATAATGATTAATGATTGTATCCTGACGTATGCTTTGTACCATATTAACATACTATAAAACACTATTTTCTATTTATTATCATCATATTTCATACTATAAACGCGTTAGGTACATGACATGTTCTTGGGTCCAATCTCATTAATTATACACGCACTTTTTTGGATAACTATGTACTGGAAAAATATCTAAAATACAAATTGATAAACGTTGGGTATGCATCTCCTATATATGATTGGTATCCATCAAGCAACAACCAACACACATGACACAAGTCACACAACTACCCTTAAATCGGTCTCTTTATTAAATGAATTTTGCTTTTCTTAACCACTTAATTGCTTGTGACTAACACGTCTTTGGTTTGACAAACCAATCTGAGGTGTACTTCAACTTAGTGGTTGCCCGTTCAACTTTTAATAGGGTTACGCCAAGACACAAAAATAGACATATAAACGGTTCATGATCAGGCTATGTTTTGGATAAATAGGTCATGATCGGGATGTGTTTGGTTCTAGAACCGGACCAAAGTGGTTCAGAATCGAAAAATCACAAACCGAAATTGAATAAAAAAACAGAAAAACGAACTGTTTACGGTTTGGTTCCGGCTTGGTCATGTTATTTTGGGTTTAGGATCAGTTAGAACTGAAACTAAACCACAAAAATAAACTATATCTTAACTACTTTGATTTTAAGAAGATACATTAGTTACTTTGATGTTAAAGGAAAATGCTTCACTGTTTGTTAAAATATGTGAAATATGGATTATTAAAAATAAATATGGTATTAAAACATGTTTTTAGTTATGAATTTATTATGTACATATATTTACATATCAAATACGACCAGGCCTGAAGAACTTTTTTAGATATTAGCAAGATATTGATTTATGGGACCATGATGATAATGACTTTAACCTCAACTCCACCGCAGAGATTATAATTAACATACTCATGCCATTAATATTATTCTATTCAATTCACCTTCATTATTAAATACACACACAAAAATATTAGATAACATATTAAATACCCTTGGGCTCCACTAAAACCTTTCTCCACTCATCGCTTAACCACAAAAAAAAAAAAAGTAACGACCCCAAATCAACGGGACGGGTCTTGCTATCGGTTGGGATGAAAGTCACTCCGTCACTTTTGCAAGTGACTAACCACTGTGAGTGGTCTAATAGTGGTAATCTCATTTGAAATAGAGAGACAAGAAAAATTAAATGTGAAATATTGAGAAAAAAAATATAAAACAAGAAACAATGAAATAAGAGTTTTTTTTTTTTTTTTTTTTTTTTTTTGTCAAATTATGTAAGAGACTTTAACTTAATGTTATATGTTTCAAAATAACATGGGTTAACTAGTAACTTAAGATACGACTTTTATTAGTTATCACTCATATATTATATATTTATAGATGTGGAAACCAAAACAATAAACAACCTATAAAAATTCGTAATAATCGGAAAAACTTCGGAGATAGCATATGCCCATCCCGACCCTTGGTACCGCCACTATATTTAAGACTTATTTAAGATAATTATCTGATTAAAAGATGGTAAGCAATTTGAAAAGTCACTTGGTGTTATAAGAATCGGGCACTGCATACTCAGATGCAATCTTGCCAAATATGGGAAAAAGAATTCTGATGGTTTCACTGAGCCTTTGCATAACAGGAATATACCCCCTAGAGCTCAATCATACACAAGAGCACAACCTCAACCACAATCACACCCATATCATGCAAATACTAGTAGATTCAACGGTGGGACTTCATATGCAAATGTGGTGTCTGGAAACAATCATCAAAACACCAAGTCTAATCAGCCACCTCTTCCCCTCTCCCCAACCCGATTTCTGGAAAACTCTTTGAAGAACATGATTCTTATTAGGGAGACCACTGATTTTACCACGCTTAGAAATCTCCCCACGTTGATCGATGATGCTGGTATCACTGATCTCAACTTATTTTATTATGGTGGGCTTCACACGATGTTAAAATTCAGCATTGCCTCAAATTCTTCGGGTTTTCTGGGGAATACTGACGGCTGGAAGAATTGGTTCAAATGGTTAAGACCCGGAACCCATGCACTCGATCTAAAATTCCAACGGCTTGCCTGGATCCGCATAGTTGGATTACCGATACATTTCCATGAAAAAGCCAATATTAGCAGAATTATCAGCCGTTTTGGGGTACTAGTTGAAATGAATGAAAGAATGTGGGACAATGTCAATCTTTCTAATATCAAGGTTGCAATTCTTTCATCGTCAAAAATCAGAATCAACGAGGAAACTACAATCTCTTTTGGAAATCGGAATTTCAATATTGGTATTGCGGAGATCTATTATGACTGGCACCCATTTTCGGGGAACTCCTTTTCGAGTAACCCTAGCGTATATGGAGACCTTAAAGACGAATCAGAAAGCTTGGAATCTGATGATAACTCCAACTCCGATGATGGCATCTCCGATACCTGGGATGAAAACTATATGGACAACGGATGAGAAGATGGTGAGATACCTCCGGATAATCAAGATGAAAATCACGTAAATGTTGATGTCCCGGCGACCGGCGAAGTCCCACCGGCCGATGTTGTAATCGAGGTAAGCAATAATGATGCATTCAATGATGAGAATGTCGAGAATGATTGTAACACAGTAATCCAAGAGTCAGGCACAAGCCCCCATATGGATTGTGCGACAGAACAAGTCCCCGTGAATATTCTCTGGAGTTCTAACATCCCTATTGGGCCATGTTTTAATTTCGGGCCATTTCCATCTTCTACACCTGTTGGGCCCATCACCACAGATTCTCACCAAAGCCCTTTCACGATTGGTAAGGCCCATTCGTCGTTGTTTAACAGTTCAGTATCTAGGAAAAGAAGAAGATTTTCCCCAACACACCACCGAACCCCAATTGCTACACGCGTTGAACCCCATGGCCCCACTATTAATGTCGATGCTTAGATCACATCATCATCTCTTGATCTGAACAGGAATCCGATTCCCTCTGCTCGGATCAACGATCTATCTTCCAGTGAGGTATCTCAATCCTCTTCTTCGGTACCAGAAATCACTAAAACAGTAGCTATTGGTGTTGATGTGGGATTTCAGATCAATGAAGATGATCCATTTTTACATGAAATCCTCTCAGGTGATGGCGATACAAACGTTTCCCAATGAATTTACTTTCTTTAAATATCAGGGGTGTGAGTGAATCTCACAAAGTAGATTGGGTTAGGGATCTAAAATCGAAACACAGAATTGATTTATTGGTCTACAAGAAACACACATGTTTGATTTTACCAGTATTGATGTCCTTGGATGTTGGGGCAACTCGAACTTCAATTGTGAATACATTAATGCAACCGGGCGCTCGGGGGGTCTATTTAGCATATGGAACCCTGATGTATTTGTTTCAAACTATTGCATTAAATCCAGACACAGTTTCATAATTGGGGGCAACTGGATAGGTTTTAATGGTCCAACTTTTCTGGCTAACATTTATGCTCCACAATCCACAGTTGAAAAAAGGCAGTTATGGAATGAACTCGCTGTAATAAAAAACTCACAGCAAGGTACGTGGATTTTCTTCGGTGATTTTAACACAGTCATAAAGGTAGATGAAAGAATCAATTCGAGCTTTTGTCAAACTGCTGCCAGTGACTTCAACAACTTCATTAGCTCATTGGGCCTAAAAGAATTCAATATGGGTGGTCGCAGATTTACCTATCTAAGCCCAGATTGCTCTAAACTTAGTAAACTCGATAGGTTCCTCGTTTGTCCCAACTTCTTAGCGTTACAGCCTCGCTCCGCCGTCACTGCCTAGGGAACATTCTGATCACTCCCCGATTACACTGTGTCATCACTCAGTGGACTTCGGTCCTCCTCCGTTCAGGTTCTTTAATTCTTGGCTACTCCGGGACAGTTTTGCGGATGTGGTTAAAAATGCATGTACCTCCTTCAGGGGATTTGGTCCAGCTGATTTGTTCCTAGCATCCAAACTGCGGCACATTAAAAAGGAAATTAAAACTTGGAGACACATTGAATATGAGAAAGAAAATAAAGAACCGAAGGAATTGAAAAGTAGATTATCCGAAATAGATTCACTGGTGGAATCCAGAACCCTAACCGATTCAGAAATTATGGAGATGAAAACTGGGAAAAGTAAACTAGCCGATATGGAAAGATTTAATAAACTTGACCTAAAGCAGAAATCACACATTAAGTGGTCAGTAGATGGAGACGAAAACACTAAATTTTTTCACGGCATACTCAAAAATAAAAATAGGAACAATTGTGTACACGGGTTGTCAATAAATGGTACATGGATCTCTGACCCGATCGAGATCAAATCTGAGGCTTTTAGATTCTTCTCCGCAAAATTCATGGAATCTCGGCCAAATTGGCCCAATTTTACTAACCCTTTATTTTCCAGGTTATCTTCGTTGCAGGCCGCAGATCTCGAACTGCCTTTTACCGAAGCAAAGATAAAAAATTCAGTGTGGGCTTGCGGTGGAGAGAATGCCCCTGGGCCGGACGGTTTTACATTCAAGTTCATAAAAGTCCACTATGAGTTACTCAAAGACGATTTGATGAAATTTGTCCGACGATTTGAAGACACTGGTGTGATATCGCGAGGATGCAACTCATCTTTTATTACTTTGGTACCTAAAATAAAAGATCCTATCAACCTAACCGATTACCGCCCCATTTCACTCATCAACTGCATATACAAAATCTTGACTAAGGCTCTTTCTTCAAGATTAAAGCTCGTTATTAATGAAGTTGTTGGTGAATCGCAATCCGCATACATAAACGGGAGAAATATCCTTGAAGGTCCATTGGTGATTAATGAACTATGCTCTTGGGCAAAAAAAGAAAAGAAAAAAATGTTTATGTTCAAAGTTGACTTTGAAAAAGCATTTGACTCCATCAATTGGGGCTTTCTCGACTCTATTCTTGCACAAATGAATTTTGGTACAAAATGGAGGAGTTGGATACAAGGTTGTTTGTCTTCATCATACGCATCGGTACTTATAAACGGCTCACCTACTAATGAATTTCACATCACAAAAGGAGTACGCCAAGGTGACCCTCTTTCTCCATACTTATTCATCATCGCCATGGAAGGTCTTAACATAGCAATGAAAACGGCATGCGATAAAAACTTGTTCCATGGCTTAAAGATAGGTTCATACGGGTCGTCGGTATCACACTTGTTTTATGCGGATGACGCTATATTTGTGGGGGAGGGCTCAAAAAGCAATCTACAAAATCTTGCTAGAATCCTTAGATGCTTTCATGCATCTTCCGGCCTACAAGTAAATTTCCACAAATCAAAATTATTTGGCATTGGTATATCCGCAAATCACTTAAACTCTTGGGCTAGCATTCTCAATTGTATTCCCGGTACATTCCCCTTCACTTACCTTGGTGTACCGGTGGGCGCAAACATGAATTTAAAGAAGCATTGGAAACCGGTAATTGACCGATTCAAGTCAAAACTATCCGAGTGGAAAGCAAAGACTCTATCTTTTGGTGGTAGACTCACACTTGTAAAATTGGTATTAAGTAGTCTTCCTTTATACTACTTTTCAATTTTCAAGGCCCCTTCGGGGGTAATTGATTGCCTTGAAAGAATTAGAAGAAATTTTTTGTGGGGCGATAATGAAACTATTAAAAAGATTCATTGGGTTGGTTGGTCGACAGTAACGGCATACAAAGAAAGAGGTGGTTTGGGTATCGGTTCCCTAAAAGCTCAAAATCAAGCTCTACTTATAAATTGGTGGTGGAAATTAAGAGACGGAAAAATATGCATTTGGAAAAATGTCATTCACGGTATCCATAAGCTACACTCCAAACCATTTCATTGCATGGTAAAACACAAGTATTCCGGTGTTTGGCAAAATATCACAAGAGTTGATGCTGAACTCAATAAAATCGGGTATAACTTTTTTTATTTATTTTCATTAAAAATTGGTGCAGGCAACTCTTTGTTATTTTGGAAAGATATTTGGTTGGGGAACATGCCGCGGCAATCACAGTTTCCTAACCTATATGCTATTGAAAAATCCAAATTTTGCCCCATTGCCAATCGCATAAGCAATTCTGGTTTCTTGTGGGATTGGTTGAGAGACTTTCGCAACAATACAGAGATCATCGAATTCTGCGATCTATTACACTTGATAAATCTCACTCGGCTGAACCATAGCAGCGACAAACTAAACTGCAAAATTACCACGGACGGATCATTCACGGTGCACGGCGTCAGTCAGTGGTTGAATGATAATTCAACTGCTACCGGATATATCAATATGCCATGGTCTAGTATCGTCCCCATGAAAGTCAAATGTTTTATATGGCGGGTTGGACTTGGCAGAATACCTGTCGCGGAATGTTTGGAGAATCGTGGTACAAATATGGATTCTATAATCTGCAAATCGTGTACAACTGCAGTGGAAAACATCGATCACGTTTTTATTAGCTGCACGATTGCAAAGGAGGTAATAGCATGGATTTTCCGGTGGTGCGGCATTACAACACCAACTTTTACCACGGTGACGGAAATAATCGAATTTGGTGTGTCATGGGGTAACTGCTCAAAGAAAAGGGAGGTTTTAACTTCTATTCTCCAATGTACATTGTGGCACATTTGGAAGGCAAGAAACGACGTTGTTTTCAACAACCATCGAAAGGCACACACGGTCATAGCGGGGGATATCATATCCACTTCTTTTATATGGGTGAAACATAGAAGCAAAATAATTTGTAATTGGGTGGATTGGTGTATTTTTCCTTTTTCCTTTTGATGTACTATCATCCCTCTTAGCTTCTTGTTAACTGGGTTTTTTTCTTTTATATATATATTTGCCGTTTCCATAAAAAAGTTTCCATGCAAATCGATTCCAACAAAACATCATGACCAAATGACGAAACACCCTTGCATATTTAAAGTTTTGAGAACACAATAATTCTACACACCAACAAGCTAACATATTAATTTTACTTTTTCAGGAATTATAAACATGTTCATCACCCATAATATTCTTACGAAATTAATATAAAAATTAAACCAAAATGGGAAACTATATGATGATAAGGATGTTTAAAATGATCTCCTATATATTACATTCAATCTATTATCAAGGTAAATATTTACATGTTAATCGGGAATTGGTTCAAAAACAATCACGGTAATAATTAGTTCATTGACATTATAAAGTGAAGTTCAATTGTCCCCAAGGCAACATACTCCCTTATAAACATAGATGTGAAAAGTGAGTGTATGGCTGTCACATACCTAATCTTAGGTATGGAACCATCCAAAACTAGATTATTTTGGTTAAAGAAAAATTATAACTCAACACATAAACTCATTAGTGTATCAAATGTATCAATGATCATCTAAACTCATTATGTTTTTGTTAAAATAGTGTTTCAAGTTCCATATTTCTTGAAATGATATTTATATTGAATGCATGTACATGTGTGTATATAGTTTGTTTTTTATTGTTTAAGTTATCTAATATGGTGGGAAAATGACAAGACTTTTATAAAGACTAAAGAGTGATAACGGGTAAAATTTAACCAAAATTATTTAGTTATAGATGATTACACACCTAATCTTAAGTACATAACAGTCACAAACTAACCATCGCAATATAAATACCTTCTTAAAATTAAAAAATCAACATTGATGGAACTAGCCCACGTTGTGGCTTGTGGACCCTATAAAACAATTAAACCGTTACATAATCCATATAATCGTTGCTGTTAAATCTCGATCAAATTTTCTAATCGTTAAACACAAATCACGCACACCCAATTTCCCAAGTCCCCAAATCCCTAAAATCAAATTGAGCGACATACATCTACGATTGAACACCTTCTACCTCAAAGTTGAAATTTCCACCGAGTTGTGGTTTTTGCAGTTTCATCTTTGATTCAATTAATATCAAGACGAAGCCCTAAAGGTGTGTTCTCAAATGATTTAGTTGATTTTTAATATGTTAAAATTCGGGTGTGAGTTTGCTAATATTTGCAATTCGGGTGATTGTAGTGTTGTTTTCGGATCGAATTTCGTGTTATGATTACTGTGTTTGTCGGATTTTAGGGGTGTAGTTCAGGTAATTTATTAAAAAGTTGGGATTTTGAAACTATTTTAAGTAGATACTCCCTCCGTCCCTAAATAAAGTTCCCATTTTGCATTCAAATTTTGTCCCTAAATAAAGTTCTCATTTCTCAAAGCCCACTTAATATAATAATATTATTATCAATACTTATCAAACCTTATATTTTAATCAAAAGTAATACCAAATACCCCACCACTAACTATCTCCTAAAATATTGTGCCCCACACAAATGGGAACTTTATTAAGGGACGGAGGGAGTATAACATATAGAAAGCTTATTGTTCTTGTGTTTGCCATATGGTTTACTTTTACCATTGTTTATATGATTACTTAGGGTAAATAATCAGTTTCACACAGTTGAAATTTTTTTTTGATAATCTTCCCAAAATCATTTGTTCTAAAGTATAATTAAATCTATTTCTTTTTCTGCTTTTTCAGCTGATACATGAGTTATAAAAATGTCAGTTGCACAAATTGAAAACATGACTACATTAAGCAGTGATTTATTTTATGACATATTAAAACGTCTTGATGGCGCGACATTAGCAAGTGCATCATGTGCATGTGCAGCAATTAATCAAATGTCAAAAGAAGAAATATTATGGGAAAATGTTTGCTCTTCAATGTGGCCTTCAACAAAAAGGGACGATGTTAAAAAGTTAATATTATTAATTGGAGGATTTAAAAACTTTTATGCGGATTGTTTCCCGCTTATTGTAAATAAATCGGTTCCGGAATTTAAATGGAGTGATTATCATTATCCCGAGTATCATGATGAAGAATTAACCGAAGCTGAATATTATGGTGATTTTGATGAATTTGATAATGTTTTACCTTCTGATTTTGTTTCGATTGTGGATATAAAATATAAAGAAAAAGTTATATGTTCGAAAGTTATTTGGGGTATACCAAATGCAAATGGTGTAAATGGTTGGTTTTCTAATTGCCCGTTTCGGATTGATCTTTTTTCGTTTTCAGGTCGAGGTGATGATCATGGAGGTACCTTTTTATTTTTATTTTATTTAATTAACTAATGTATTAGATATGATTACAAGATACAATATATTTTAGGCCAAAATGCATTTTAGTACCATGAACTTGGCTAACTGGGTCCTCTACTACCCTCAGACCCTGAACTATTAAAGGTGCAGTATGGTACCTTGAACTTGACAAAATAGTCAATTTAGTACCCTAACTCACTAATTTGGCCTTGTTTTCTCACGAGATTTGCTTCTAATATCAATATATTGAGATGAATGTATATTTTTTAGTCCGTCAAAAGCCCCAACGAAAGTAAGTCAAGCGAGAAAATGTGATCAAATTAATTAGTCAGGGTACTAAATCGACTATTTTGTCAAGTTCAAGGTACCATGTTGCACCTTTAATAGTTCAGGGTAGTAGAGGACCCCATTAGCCAAATTCAGGGTACTAAAATGCATTTTGGCCTATATTTTATTAAATATAAGAGAATGTTTTCAAAATTAATCGAGTTAGGACATTAGTATTTGAATACAAGTTAGGCGACTTTTAACTCATTTGACACGTTCAGCTGTTAACTAATATTATACTTTTGATAAATAAATTGATTGAAATTGCCACCTCTACTTGTAGGCATGGGTCAAACTGGTTGTAAGCCGGTCAAAGTGTATTCAAAATGCTTAAACTTTTAAATTCTTTTATTAAAAAATTAGATAATTCTAGTAATATAGTTTTTGTAATCAGACTTTACACATTTATAAAGTTTATTAACATAAAGTACAAAAATGTCGCACCAGCCCATTTCAACCTGCCCGTTTTGACACATTTTCAACAACTAACAATAAAAAATATTCTCAAAATTTATATTATCCTTAAATTTGGACAGGTGGCGTTACTCTCTCTGTAACGGATGGTTTACCTTTAGTAAGCTCAATGGAAAGAGAGAGAAAAGACGGGAAACTTTGGCAAGAACTTTGTGATGGAATCAAGCTGAGTTGGATAATTGTGAACACAAAAGTGAAAAAAGCAGCAAATTTATCGAGTTGGAGCCCGTTGGGTGGTCAAAGACATTGGCCCACTGATGAAGACTTTTTACTTCGATTCGGGTCAATCCTGCCCGCTAAAGATATTCTACCCTGTCAAATGGTTGAGTGCATTATTGCCATGAAGTTTCAGGTACAGCAACGGGCTGGGTCAAACGGGTTGTTGAGTCAAATGGGTATGGGTTGGATTGACAATATAGATTGATTGTTATTCTATGGGTATAGTTTTGTAATAATTTGTGTGCTTTAATCAAGTAATAAAATTCAAAGAAAAAAGACAAAAAAAAGTTACCAGGTCAACCCAACCCGGCCAAATTGTGATTCTTAAACTTAGATTTTTATTTGTAGGGAAAATTTCTCTTATATCCTTACAAAACTCATAAATTATCTCTATATCATTCAAACTTTTAAAACTCTCAGAAAGCCTATTTTAATATTTATTAAATCATTATAATATCAATAATCATTATCATCAAATTTATTTATTTTATGATTATTGATATTATAATGATTTAACAAGTATCAAAATAGGTTTTGGATATAAACGAGGGTTTTAATGGTTTGGCAGGACATAGACATAATTGAAATGCTTACAAGGATATATAATAATTTCTAAGTTTTGGAAGGATTAAGGATATAGAGTTAACTTATGAGTTTTAGAGGATATAAAAGAAATTATCCCATTATTTTATACTTCCTCCGATTCAAAATAAGTGACACACTTTGGGTTTCACGGTTTTAATGTAAAAGATTATAATAATGATTAAATTAGATTAATTGGATGGTTAGTGGGTGATAGGAAAGTGACAATTATTATACTAGAAGGGTTAAAAGAGTAAATATGCTATACTAGTTAGTAAAGTAAAATGAATAAATAGGGAGAGTAAATGATACGCAGGTAAGAAGAAAGAAATTAGGGTTTGGATTTTGGGCTCTTAGCCATTGTTGGCTCTGAGAGAGGGATTATCCATGGACTAATCTTCCATAGTGGTAGATTAGGGTTTATCTTGTAGTTTCTATTTCAGCTTATTAATACAATTTCAGTTTTTATCTTCTGTTTTCTGAGTTTAGTATTCTGATTCTACTCTTCTAATTCACGATCCGTCTCTGTGGGGAATGTGTCCCAACCTTTTGAATAAAGTGGGGTTAATGATGTTTAAAAGTAAAAAGTAAGGGTAAAGGAGTCATTTCATTTTGTTAAAGTAGTTAGTTAGTGGGTGTAGGTCCCACTATTTTTTTTGCCAAATAAGGTAATTTTTCAAATTGTGTCACTTATTTTGTAATCATGTATAGTACTTCTATCGCATAAAAACTCAAAGAAAATGGGCAAAAAGCACTAGTGGGTCAACCCGACCTGACCCATTTTGACCCGTTAATTCTTATTTGATATATAAGTTTCGGCCCGTTTAGATATATCATCGACTCAGTTTTCTCTATGTTTTTTGTTAGGTAACCGAGGCTAGTGAGGTTGACACAACCCTCAAGTTAACCGAACTTTGTATGCAATTAGGAGATATGGAAGGTGCACACGTTAACGGGAAAAATAGTTTGCTTGTGCTTAAAGAAGCTTTAACTTGTGATAGAAGCAAAAACTACAATTTAGCACTCGAATCTTGCCATTTGTACTCAAAAGTGCAAAGTGAAATTAAAGAAGAAAAAATGCGATATGAAACTAGGTTAGATCGAGTTTGTATTTTAGGTGGCATTTTGGCATTTGTCACGTTGTGTTGTTATTTTATGTGAAATTAGATGTTGCATCTTCAAATCGATCTTTTTTATACAAACGTTTGTGTTGTAAATCGGTTTTGTTTTCTTGGTGATGAATAATACGAGGTGGATAATTCAAATTCGAATGGTTTTCATTAGGGGCAGTACCATGTATTTATTGCAACAGATTCATCATTAATAATCAATTTAGACAAAACCATAACTTCTACATATTGCAACATATTCATCTTCATCATCTCCCAATTAAGATAAAACCCTAATTTCTTTAAATTGCAACAGATTTTCATCTTCATCATCTCCCCCACTAGAAACCCTAATTTCGTCGTCTTATTGGAGCTTCGACTGGTCGGAGAAGGCGACCGACCTTGGACGGAGGAGGAGCACGGTGGAGAAAGAGGCGGCGGTGACTTGTGAGGGCTTCGACGGCGGAGGACGGTGGAGAAAGAGGCGCAGGTAACTGGTGAGAGGCGGGGGGAAGAGACAGAGGCGGAGGAGAGGGGGGGGGGGGGGGGGCAGCGCCGGAGGTGGCGGCGGCGGAGGAAGCTGCCCGGAAAAGGAGATCTTCTAGCGGAGAGGGAAGGCTTGCGTGGGAGGAGGTCGTGACCTCTTTGTTGCTTTTCTTTTTTTTAAGGGTTTTGATAATGACAGCCCTTAGGGCTGTCTCTAAGTGCATTAAAAATGGTACAATTGAATAATTCCTAGAATTCAGGAGTCGGTTATAGATTGATATACAATCAATTTATGCATGTCTTATGACAGCCCTAAGGGCTGTCACTATCAAAACCTTTTTTTTTTAAGCTGGAAGACACAAAAAGCAATATCTCATGTCTGCATGGTACAGACATTGAGCAGACATATATTTTTTCTTCTGGCTTCTAAAAAACAAATATCTTCAAGATTGTTTTTTTGCCCGTGGTCTGCGTGGCGCAGACAAAAGACGTCCTGCAGATCTTTTGCTAAAAAACAAACAACACCTAAGTCGCGTCATCGATGGAGTTCTTACTTTCCACACCAAACTTTAAACGGGAGAACGAATTTTAATTGAAATGTTCACCATTTTTAAATTTAAATTTACTTCAAATTCTTAAGTAAAATTCAATTAATCTATGTAAAGTGGTAGCATTTTTATATAAAATTATAAGAAAAATTGTCACTTTAAAATACAAAGTTTGATTGAAATTTTGTATGAATTTTGAACGGGAGAATAACAGTAAAAAGGAGAAAAATATAACTAAGCTGGGTGAAATTATATTTTATATTATATTACTTTTACGCTATATAAAGAAAATTGACAAAAAAAAGTTCAGATTACTATACTACTTTATAATGCATGTGGGATATTTCTCAATATGGCGTGTCTTAATCCTCTCTTGCCAATATCTTATGTTATTACTTCTTTATAATGCATATATTTCCCAATATGACATGTCTTAATCTTCCCTTGCCATTTACAGAAATGCCTTAAACCTTCTAGTACAAGCACCAAAATATAAAACTTCGAACCTGTGACCTGTTGCAACAACAGATCCACCAGTGTGCTGCAAAGGCGGATTGATTCATTATGAACTCCGGTTATATTTAAACTCACAATTTATATTAAACAGCCCAAAACAAAATGTATTAAACGGCCCAGCGTTTAACCGGCCCTACCTGAAATAGTTTTTAATGGCGCATCGTTTATTAGTAAACTACTTATTAAATGGAAAGCCCAAAACAAAACCCCCTCCTTTTGCAGTCATAAACGTGATAAACAAATCAATACGCACAGTACTTTTCACATATATACTCCATGTTTCAATCTTATACTATTCAACCTTCTTGTTTTCAGCGATTTTGATTTGTTAATCTTTCATGGCTTCAATCACCCAATTGAAATCTGATTACAGGTTTGTGTTCACAATTGCCATCTCTTTGTTGTATTTTATCTTTGTAAGATTTTCCTTGTGGCAAACGATTCCTATTTACCCGTCAAACATATAGAGGTATCCGTTCATAATTTCGTTAACAATTGTTAAAATTGCTTATATATATATATATATATATATATATATATATATATATATATATATATATATATATAGAGAGAGAGAGAGAGAGAGAAAGAGAATAAGGATCAAGAAAGAAACATCCTTATTTGAAAAAGTTGCAGAAACATATATGTATATATACATATATATTCATAACATAGATATACATATGTTTATATTTATACCGTATATATGTATATATATACACATATATATACGCTATGCATATGCATTTTCGTAAATAAAAATGCAAGTTCCGACTGAAAATGCAAATTACGACTGAAAGTGTAAGTTATGTAAAATGCATGTGTATATATATGTGAATATATACATATATATCGGGCATGAATATGCACACATATATATATATATATATATATATATATATCCATGGTATGAATATATACGTATATATACATATATGTATATGTATGTATATGTGTACATATATATATATATATTTTACGAAAATGCATTGTTTCTTCAACTTCTTCAAATAAGGACCCTTTTCTATTGATCCGTACCCAGCTCGAGTTCGAGATCCTTAAAACTTAAACGAGCCGAGCTCAAACCTAATCGAGCTCGGGCTCGGCTCATTTACACCCCTAGTTTGACTAGTGGCACAAAAAGCCAATTTTTTTTTTTTTGCCATATTTCAAAACAAAATAATCCCTTTTTCTAAACAAAATAACTGCATATTTCGAAATAAAATAATCCCATTTTCCTATGAAACATATGTCGAAACTTCACTCACACACATTTTGCTTGTTACCTTAATAAGTTCATGTGTTTCATCATTCAATAACACATTATCCTTCTTCATTCGCTCCCCTACAATTAACGCCATTTTACCCGCTTTTGCGTATGTTTTAAGAACCGAATTATAAATCTCGGTACTCAAAAAACCCACATGACGAAGTGTCGCTAAAAGTTCTTCCGCACCCTCAACATCACCACACTCTTCAACCAATTCAAACACTTTTCTCACAAACTTTTCATCCGGGTTCCACTTTTTAACCGACCCAACCGCTTTCTTAAAACATTTCAAAACTTTATCCACCCGTTTATCATGTAAATAACCGTCTGTAAGTAACTCCCATGATGTATAACTCGGGATAATTCCTTTTCCAACCATCCGTTTTTCAAAAAAGTTTTCCGCCAAATTCATCTCGTTTCGGTTAACATAAGCCGCAAGTAACAAATTTGGGACCCGTGAATCACCCGTGATAGATACAGATTCCCATTCGGTGTATGTATTTTCGGCTTCTTTAATCTCGTTAAGTTTTATTAACGAAGTTATCATACAATTATATTCGGAATCGTTTAACTTACGAAACATCGATTTCATTTTCTTCCATATTCTAAAAACATCTTCGGTTTTCCCGAGGCCCGTAAAAAGACTTATAATGGAAGAATACGCCACACGGGTTTTTCTCGAAACCCGTTTCTCCATTTCCTTAACACTCAATAACGCATCTTCAAATCTTGAATTTTTAGTATAAATACTCGTTAAAAGACTAAACGTTACCCAATCGGAATCCACCTTTGACTTTTTGACCTCGAGAAAAATCTTTTCTGCAGTAACGATATCTCCCTGTGAGTTAACCGCGGTTAACCATAGGTTATAAGTAAGTATATCTGGTGAAGTGTTCTTTTTTAAGTCTTGTAAAACTTCCGGAAGCTTTTCGAATTGCCCGTTTGAGATGTAGAGTGACATTATATGGTTAAATGGAAGAGGGTACTTTAGGAAACCACATTCGGACATTTTCTTCATTAAAGATTCGGCTTTTGAAGAATCTTTATGTTGGACATATGTGTGTAGAAGTGATGTACATGTTGGTTGACCTTTCATTTGAATTGGGAGATCTTCGAAAAATTTCTCAGCACTATTTATACCACGAATTTTTGCAATTAGGTCTAAATGAACTGCATAATCGCCAACTTGTAATTTAATATCTTTTTGCAATGTCATCCATTCACAAATCTGTAAAATAAGCAAGTTAATGTCAGTTTGGTGTTTATTACATATTTGCCACATAATCTTAGAGGTGGTGTAATGGGTGGGTTGGGTAACAGGTCAAAATGAGCAATTTTAAACAGCTAGAACCAAAACGATTTTTGTCCGAACTTCTATTTTTAATAAATAATTAGTGTGTTGGATATGATTAGAAGAAGTATATTATTATTAAAAAAAAAAAAAAAATTCTTAGTGAAAAGGGATTTATGAGGTTGTAGCATTATAAATACACTTTACTCTTAGGCGACTTTTGAATCTTTTGACCCGTTTGGCCCGTTTCATATTCAACTAAGTTTTGTTATTTTAGTCCATTTGAACCCACTGATAAGTAAATTGGGTCGAATTTGTTACCTTTAAATAATCTCTTGCAAGTCTCATTTTCAGATTTAAGGTAATAAACCTAAACATGATTAGTGTTTTTTCATAATCTTTTAAACAAATGAGTGGTTTGACTTTTCCAAGTTCAAGTGAAAGTGTATAATTTAGGAAAATGAGATTAGCCAAACACCCACCCAATACCATGTGTCCAAATTGAAATACACAGTCCCAAACACCCCCTGAAATTAAACTCCAGCTCATACCTAAAAATTTCACAATAATAATATTAATAATAGATACGAATAGTTGAATACCTCAAGCGCGTGTTTGTAACGCTTCAGTTTTCGAAGCTCGCGTACTATGCGATTGAGCTCGTATTTACGAACGACGTGTCCTTCATCCTTCCATTTATTAACGGCGATAACGGCGCTCCGTTTTGTGTAAACCAGGCTTAGAAGCCTTCGACCTAATGTGTCCCTTCCGCCGCCCGCCTTTTTCCTGATGGCGGTGGTTACGCCGGGAGCCTCGGCCACGGCAGCTGCCGAGAAATATCGAATGGCGGTGAGTGATCGTCGGAGCATCGTTTTGGGTTTTCGGTTTGATGAATACGGTGAAGTTTTGCTGTTAGGTATTGGGCCTAAATATAGCTAGATATGGAGTTGGGCTTTTTAATATGCAGGGATTAAAAAAAAGATAATAATACGTTTAAAATTAGATTTCACAAACACAATCGTCAGTTCATTAAATTTGGGCTCCACTATTCACTTTTCTTTTTCTAATAAAAATATATAACTAATTAAAACATATAACTAATAAAAATAAATTTCATTAATTAAAAAAAACATTACATAAAAAAAGACATTAATTAAAAAAAACTACTAATCAATAGATTCATTGTCTTATTCGTCTTCGTCTTCGTCAACCGGTCCTTGTGTTCCCGAACCCTCACCGTCACCCTCCCCGTCATCCTCATTAAAAATCGCCAAATCCTTATGAAATTACCTTGCAATTGATTCTTGAGCTTGTTCAAGCATTTTCTTACGACTTTCGCTAATATTATTTGGTACGACTTTGGCTAGGAATTTCCAACTCTTCAAAATTAATTTTTGCTTGGCCATTTTTGTAACCTTAGCGATAGCGTTAGATTGCTTATCGGAGGTTCGCCTAACCACGTCCAAAGTGTCCAACTTAATGGACATTGAAGAAGTTGCGGCATCGGACGAACCCGAACTTTGTTTACTTTTCTTACTAAGACCGCGGCCGGGGGGCGCCTCAACGGGTTATCTTGGAACAACGTGTAACAACCGGAAATTTCGAATGATTAATTAAATGGGAATATTAATGATATATTATTTCGGGGAATAAATGATTCATGCGTCTATTTAAATGGCGAGCATCGATTCGTGTAGCAGTTAGATATGAGTATTGAAGGGTATTAAAGGTGGTGTCAATCGTTGGAATCGAATGCGGGTCAAACCAAACATGTGAACAAGAAGGAAAAACCAAGTGCATCTGAAGCAGGAGGATCGCGACGCGATCTTGTAGTTCGCGACACGAACTGGTTCTCGGAGCAAACAGCACACCGAATTAGCGAACGCTATCTTTAGTCGGAGACGCGATCTCAGGATCGCGTGGATGATCACGGCGCGATCTTGTGACGCGAAAAGACGCGGGGCACCCTTTCGCGGCGCGAATTATGGAATAGCGACGTGATCGTCGCTGTGCGGGGCATAAAACGTGATTTTTAGGGTTTTTCTCATTTCTCTCCACCACAAAAGTGTGCAGCCGATTTCTAGAGAGTGAGTGGGCGATTTTGGTGTCTTGGAGCTTAAATCTTCACTATCTTGGAGGATCTAAACATCAAAGGTAAGATTTCTTGATTGTTGATGTTATCCAGCTAGTTATGAGCTTTATTTTGGGGGAAAATGGTGGTTTGGGTAACCTACCATGTCATCTTTGGGGAAAATGACTAAACATGAGTGTAGAACCCTCATTGTAAGCTTGTAATCATTGTGTACAAGATGGATTTGGGAATTTGTGATGGAATCATGAACTAGGGTTTTAGATTCCACCAAGTTAGATGAACTTGGTGGTTAGGAATGTTGTTATGGATTGATTAGTGATTGGTTATGGATAATAACTAGATTGTATGATGATATCGTTGGTAGGTCAAGAAGACCTAAAGATTGGTGACATTTCACAAGTTGGAAAACAAGGATTCGTGTTGTCAGACACGATTTGGAGTTAGCTTGTCTAAGGTGAGTACATGAAACTTTTACTGAGTACATAGCAAATGATTTTTAAAAACTATGATGTTTTATGAGTCCTTAATAATAAGTGTTTTAATAAAGATATGATTTAAAAAGGTAGAAAATGCAAGTAATAGACTATTTGAATATGTCTAAATAACTAATGATTTTGAAAGAGATTATGATAATAAAAAGTAATTAATAACTCTTGATTAATATGATGTTTGATTAAGAGTAATGATTGAGAAAGTATTATATTTGGCTTATTAATAATATGTATTAATAAAGTTAGTAACAATGATTTTCAAGTATCAAGTATTGATTAGTATATTATACTAATACTAGTAGTGATTAAATTGATATGAGAAATAAATATAAAGTGACTAGAATTAGATTTGTATTCTAGTCAACGAGAAATTAGAGTAATATATTTTTAATAAATGATATATATATATTATTTAATAAAGGACTTGGTTAAGTCAATAGTGAAATTGAATAAGAAACAAGTATAACATGATAATTAGAATCGGGAGAAGTCGGAAGAAGATCAACCGAGAGTCCCCGGCTTTCATATGCTCTTTATAAAGTAGTGTGAACACGACAAATACAGAAGTGCAGATCATTAACAATGAGAGTCCGCAAGATCACAGCCTGAGGGAAGTACTCAAAAGAGATGTAGACACCCACCCGCTTGATTTACGCTTGGGTAAGGGACGACCACTCAGTCCAGAAGCTCATGGGCGTTTGGTGAGACTCCTTCGAGCCAAACTTAAGCCCCGGGAGCTGGTATTGCCTCCCGATGAGCTGTTCGAGACTGAGGAATCTAGAGATTTCCTGGAGTACTCTCTCCTTTATGGATGGATGCGCCAGTGGTTAAACTACCTTAAATGGTATCACCTTACCGCACTTTCCCCTTGGGTTACCCTCGAGGAACTGTTTAGCGGTCCGGTTGTCTCGCACTACTGGAGGATGGTCGCGGTGGACGAAGACCTCGTTCGCTTCTCTCTGGAAGTTGTTTATAGAAGTGCGCTTTTAAAGTGCATTAATCGGGCTGTGAAGTGAAGGTCACAGGGGCTATGAGACCCGGCTAGGAATTTGGAAGCCCTAGTAGTAAGCAGAAAATGAAAAGCTTATGAATAAGCTCAAGATAGCCAAGATGGAGTAGGGCTAGTCTAAGACAAGACAGACCGATCTATATTCTCCTGCTCGCCTTTACAAGGTTTCCTACACGGGTCTTATCTTACAAGCACCAGAATGAGAGAAGGACTTCTTGGCTTGACTTTCTCACATAAAAACTTCATTAGTATAGATCTGTAGCCCGTTCTGGGTCTTTAACCGAAACTGGGACTAGGCATGGAAAAGCTCGATCAACGTCCTTCTCTCCCGAGGTTCGAAATGTGGAGGTACCTTTACCGTCACCTGCTAGCTCTGTCCGCCACGGGTTAGCGACATAAAGTGCGAATAAAGGTTCATCGGGACATTTTCTTCAACAACTGAAGCCCTTATTATCCCCGCAGAGCCTCCAAAGGAAGTAAAGACTACAAGTCCCTATGGAAGTTCCTTGCCCACTTCTTGGCATCTGCCTTTATTATGTTTCATGTCCGCAAATCGTATTCATGTCCGACCCCCCGCGAATCGACTTCAGCTCCTGTACTTCTTTCTTTAGGGCCGTCTAAAAAGTATTAAGTTCTTTAAATATCTTCGGCTCCTTTTGAAGCGGAGAAAGGGTGAAAGCTAATAAGAACTTTTTTTCCATAACTTACTTGGAAAATGGAAACTCATGCCTTTCCTTAATCAGTTACTTGCCTCCTTCTGCTACTATTGATTCAATTCCAAAGATGGAGGAAGTGTTACCCAGCGTCCTCAAATCATTCAATGTCATCAGCTGAGAATGTAGATCAGTCATCAATAAGTAAGGCCCAGAGAGCACACTTACATTCATTGCCATGTTCGATCTGAGTACAATCGAATTGCTAAGTTACAGCTACTCCTAGTGCGAAGAAAAATAAAGAAAAAAAGGGACAACAGTGTGTTGTGGTCGCGTACCCTTTGCACAGTGTTCTCTTCTGACTTTTAGACCTCCACTCCCTCTGCCACCATTCAATAGGCTTGACTTTATAGCTTCTTCTTTATTCTAATTTATGTTTGAGTATGTATTGTTGGGGCATAGACCCGTATTTGATGATTTCATTATGTGTTGAGAAAAGGATCCGGATCATAGTTAACCCACACAAGTTGGGGGAGTTAGTGACACCTACTTGGGAAGGTACCACCTTGCGCAAGAGTAGCCTTTTGAGAAATAGTTAACCCGGAAACGGGGGAGTTTTAGTTAACCCGACAACGGGGGAGTTTCAGTTAACCCGGAAACGGGGGAGTTTACCTAGTTAACCCAAATCGGGGGAGTTTGCTTCGGAGAGGTCCGTAGCGTATGTGATAAAGATTTGGTAAGCTTATGGATAGCTTACATGTATGTGATTACGTGATGGGTAAGCTTACGGTTAGCTTGCTAATAAATACGAATAAGCGGTAAGAATATAATTGATAGTTAATAAACGAATAAAGAATAGAAATTAATATTATGACTTTTATTATATTTGAGAATGGGTCGAAAAACCCATGTATCTCACGAGACTATTTTGTCTCACGTACTACTTTGTTTTGTGGCCGTGTACTCAGGTTCTGGATCGAAGGTTTAGAAGGTCCCGTTAGGAGTGGCCTAGTGTTGATCAGCTCGGGAGCTCGTAGGTAGATCCCGTTATCCTATGGTTATGATATTGTTTTGTAACACCGGTTTTGAACTCTGATAAACTTTTCAAAGGTTTTTGTTAAACCGTATATTTGGGATATTGGACTTTGTAATATTTTTATTTAAAAATATGTTTTAAAAGATATTATGAAACTTGAGGTGTTACAACTTGGTATCAGAGCTATAGTTTAAGTGAATTAGGTAGGTTTGACCTCCCTAGTCTTAAGCTATGCTTGTAGGACCGTATGTCTCCATAGGATGTCCATGTTTGATCTTTTGAGACCGGAAAAGTATGAGTATATTAGGGTTGATCCCTAAGAGGAGAGATAATGTTTTGGGCTATTTGGGGTATATGTGACTATTGAGTCAATCGTTTGAGTTTTGATGGTTTAATCTATTGATATAGCAAATGGTGAACCCAAGAAGTGGAGAAGTTCCACGAGATCATGAGGCGGATTCAAATCGAATCCCGACTCATCCCGGTAATAATGGAGAGGGTTTCGGTTTTGATGCAAACCAAACTCCGGTAATAATGGAATCAATCAGGAATCTGTTTAATCAGATGAGGGATGAGGTGAATGCGGATATGAACCGGATTATTGATAACCGTTTGAATGTGGATAGGCGAGACGATTATAAATCTCGTGGTGGAAGTAAGTCTTCGGGTAGTAAGACCTGTACAGAGAAGTCATTGACCGAAGAGACTGATGATTCGGAGTCGGAGGAGAGAGAAGGATGCACCTATAAGACATTCATGTCGTGCAACCCCGGAGTGTATTATGGAAGTTCTGAACCGAAGGTCACGATGCGTTGGATTCGGGAAACTGAGTAAGTGCTAGAGATTAGTAAGTGTTCGAAGGAGGATATGGTCACCTATGCATCCCGACAGTTAAAGGATGAGGCGTTGACATGGTGGAATACCATGTATGACACTTTGGGTAGGAAAGCACTGTATGAGATGTCGTGGAAGGAGTTTACGAGTAGATTAAAGGAAAAGTTTTGTACCACTCGAGGTGTCAAGAGGGGTATTCGGCGAAAAGCACAAGAGTTGTCGTCAGAGGTGGAAAAGAAGAAGCTCGATAGTAGCTTGGGATCGGCAAAGGAAGGAAGATTTGGATCGAGTTCGTCAAAGAAAGGTTGTGTTGGATGTTGTCAAGGTTGCGGTAAGAATCACTGGGGAGAATGCAAAGCAAATACAGCTATATGTTTCAAATGCGGAAGATTCGGGCACAGGGTGAAAGATTGCAAAGTAAGGAACCTCGAGGAAGTGGAATGCTACTCTTGTCATGAGCTGGGACACTATAGTAGTGTGTGTCCAAAGGAAAGGACTTACGTGTCAGCACCAACCGCTAACAGGATCGGATAAAGGAAGCTTATGGAGCCGCTTCAGGTAATTCGTTTATGAAAGTAATAGTATATGATTAGGAATCGTTTGCTTATCTGTTGCACATTTTGGTGCTTATATGAACTGTGTGTGAAAATAAACTATAAATGAATCGTTGTGAAAATAAGTTTGGGGGATAATCTCCCCGGGTTATTATGTGTACAGTTGTATGGGTTGGAGTTGGTATGCAGCGAGAAATAAGGGTAGGAAAAGGGATTTTGATATATGGAACTTTAGTGTTCGGTGGGAATTCGGATAAACAAGGCAATATTAATAATCACGAATGGTAAGAAAAAGAACGCTTAAAGACTTTAGAGAAAATTTAAATTTTTTTTTAAATAGAGAATATGCGGAAAGGAATGAGTCGGGTACGACAAATTTTAGAAATTGAATATGATTGATTGAATGTTGCCAAAAGGTTGTATCATGGATGATGGGTGCGGTGCTAAGGGTGAAGGGTTAATTAATGGTAAAATGTCCTAGAAATGATATCTTAAGCCAAGGGTAACAATTAATTGTTAGGAGAAGGACATAGAAAAAGTGTGATAACTTATGTTTAAATTATGGATCGGAGTCAATTGGTTGACTCATAAAGACCGGGTGAATCGGTAAAGTATGGATAATATATATATATATATATATATATATATATATATATATATATATATATATATATATATATATATATATATATATATAATATATATATATATATTAGTGGTTACCTCGGTGGTAAAGGAAATGTTGGAAAATTTCAAAGTTGAGAAAGCATTCTTAGTAAAGGTCGATTGATAAATAATTTGATTAGTGAATGTGAGTATACCGTATAGTATAGTGTGTGAGTGGAAATAATGACCTTTGGAAGGCATGGGTTTTAGAGAGAAATTGTCATGTGGAAAGTGGAAAAGTGTAAATTCGGATAAAGAATGTGATTGATTATGAAAGAAAATGATAGCATGATGCTAAGTGAATGATGTGTACATGGATTGTATGCAAGATAGAATGATATAGTATGGATCTTGTTAGATCGGAGGCTTTCCGATTAGCGAGATTTGATGAGCCACTTTGGATTGGAGGCTTTCCGATCATCTCGATTTGTTAGTTAATGAATGATTTAATGTATCAGAGTTATGATGTTTGTATCCGGTGTATGTAGAACCGATGGTTAAGTTATTGCTATAATTATATGAGAAGTGAGAAATTGGGTTGAAAACCCGGGTTGAGTTTAAAGTATAAGTTTGTGTAGGTGATGCCCCCAAGTTATAGGTTATAAAATGGATGCATTTAAGAAGCAAAGCTAATAGTAATTGACGAGTGGGAAAAATTGTAAGATGAGAGGCTAGACCACAATCGGATGTGACTGAGGCTCTAAAGCCGGTAATCGGGAATTACAAGTATGGTATAAGGATGTTTGAAGGAAACTATAAATGGCATAAATAATTAAATGAAAGTTAAAAAGGTAATAGAAGTTGGTATTGCTTTAAATGAAAATTGTTATTTAATTGTGGAAACTGAAATCGAGGAAAAAGAAACAATCGATGAATGAGATATGGATATTGGAATCGAGAATGAAGGGATTGGAAAGTGATGTCTCACCACTAAAGAGTATGTGAATTTGGCAAGTAAGTTTGACTTTATAGATCAGGGTTGGTCAACTTGTGGATTGTTGACTTTGGTCAAAAATTGGGTTTTGACTTTCGTTTGGAATGGTCAGACGAGGATAAGAACATAAGGTATCGTTTATACGGATATAAGAAGGATTAGTTGACTAACGGAAAGAGTTATAGTCGAAGGGAACGACTTTGACCCGTTTGAGTGTTAAGGACTAAAAGTTTGATTTTTTTGACCCGTTTGTGTATAATGGAGTTAAGTGAGTCTTTAAAGAAATAATTATTATTGGGTGAATGAGGATTGGAAGTCCTTGAGTTGATTCCGAGGACGGAATCCTTTTTAAGGGGTGGATAGTTGTAACAACCGGAAATTTCGAATGATTAATTAAATGGGAATATTAATGATATATATTATTTCGGGGAATAAATGATTCATGCGTCTATTTAAATGGCGAGCATCGATTCGTGTAGCAGTTAGATATGAGTATTGAAGGGTATTAAAGGTGGTGTCAATCGTTGGAATCGAATGCGGGTCAAACCAAACATGTGAACAAGAAGGAAAAACCAAGTGCAGCTGAAGCAGGAGGATCGCGACGCGAACTGGTTCTCGGAGCAAACAGCACACCGAATTAGCGAACGCTATCTTTAGTCGGAGACGCGATCTCAGGATCGCGTGGATGATCGCGGCGCGATCTTGTGACGCGAAAAGACGCGGGGCACCCATTCGCGGCGCGAATTATGGAATAGCGACGCGATCGTCGCTGTGCAGGGCATAAAAACGTGATTTTTAGGGTTTTGCTCATTTCTCTCCACCACAAAAGTGTGCATCCGATTTCTAGAGAGTGAGTGGGCGATTTTGGTGTCTTGGAGCTTAAATCTTCACTATCTTGGAGGACTAAACATCAAAGGTAAGATTTCTTGATTGTTGATGTTATCTAGCTAGTTATGAGCTTTATTTTGGGGGAAAATGGTGGTTTGGGTAACCTACCATGTCATCTTTGGGGAAAATGACTAAACATGAGTGTAGAACCCTCATTGTAAGCTTGTAATCATTGTGTACAAGATGGATTTGGGAATTTGTGATGGAATCATGAACTAGGGTTTTAGATTCCACCAAGTTGGATGAACTTGGTGGTTAGGAATGTTGTTATGGATTGATTAGTGATTTGTTATGGATAATAACTAGATTGTATGATGACATCGTTGGTAGGTCAAGAAGACCTAAAGATTGGTGACATTTCACAAGTTGGAAAACAAGGATTCGTGTTGTCAGACACGATTTGGAGTTAGCTTGGCTAAGGTGAGTACATGAGACTTTTACTGAGTACATAGCAAATGATTTTTGAAAACTATGATGTTTTATGAGTCCTTATTAATAAGTGTTTTAATAAAGATATGATTTAAAAAGGTAGAAAATGCAAGTAATAGACTATTTGAATATGTCTAAATAACTAATGATTTTGAAAGTGATTATGATAATAAAAAGTAATTAATAACTCTTGATTAATATGATGTTTGATTAAGAGTAATGATTAAGAAAGTATTATATTTGGTTTATTAATAATATGTATTAATAAAGCTAGTAAGAATGATTTTCAAGTATCAAGTATTGATTAGTATATTATACTAATAATAGTAGTGATTAAATTGATAGGAGAAATAAATATAAAGTGACTAGAATTAGATTTGTATTCTAGTCAACGAGAAATTAGAGTAATATATTTTTAATAAATGATATATATATATATATTATTTAATAAAGGACTTGGTTAAGTCAATAGTGAAATTGAATAAGAAACAAGTATAACATGATAATTAGAATATATGTATTATAATTTATGTTTGAGTATGTGTTGTTGGGGCATAGACCCGTATTTGATGATTTCATTATGTGTTGAGAAAAGGATCCGGATCATAGTTAACCCACACAAGTTGGGGGAGTTAGTGACACCTACTTGGGGAGGTACCACCCTGCGCAAGAGTAGCCTGTCGAGAAATATTTAACCCGGAAACGGGGGAGTTTTAGTTAACCCGGCAATGGGGGAGTTTCAGTTAACCCGGAAACGGGGGAGTTTACCTAGTTAACCCAAATCGGGGGAGTTTGCTTCGGAGAGGTCCGTAGCGTATGTGATAAAGATTTTGTAAGCCTATGGATAGCTTACATGTATGTGATTACGTGATGGGTAAGCTTACGGTTAGCTTGCTAATAAATACGAATAAGCGGTAAGAATATAATTGATAATTAATAAACGAATAAAGAATAGAAATTAATATTATGACTTTTATTATATTTGAGAATGGGTCGAAAAACCCATGTATCTCACGAGACTATTTTGTCTCACGTACTACTTTGTTTTGTGGCTGTGTACTCTGGTTATGGATCGAAGGTTTAGAAGGTCTCGTTAGGAGTGGCCTAATGTTGATCAGCTCGGGAGCTCGTAGGTAGATCCCGTTATCCTATGGTTATGATATTGTTTTGTAACACCGGTTTTAAACTTTGATAAACTTTTCAAAGGTTTTTGTTAAACCGTATATTTGGGATATTGGACTTTGTAATATTTTTATTTAAAAATATGTTTTAAAAGATATTATGAAAATTGAGGTGTTACACAACGCATGCATGTTAGCCGGTGCCGTCGTCCTTGTATCCATGCTAACCGGGTCGTTGTCTTCATCGAGGCTTATTGGCTCGGTATCCATGACGCCTTCAGAAAAATAGAACTTTGGGTAATCTTTTAGCACTTCCCAACATTCTTCGTATATAAAATGACGGCCAACATTAGCATGAAATTGTTGACGAGAAGCTTTTAAAACGTCCTCGTCTCGCGTACCGCTTCCACGACCATCGTTTACAGAATTGTATATAGCACTGAAAGTTTTCACGGTCCAAAGCTATTTTGCTCCATTTGCCCGTTAGTTGGTTCATGTTACACTTCACAGAAGCCACCGGTTGAAGTCCTCGAGAATCTGGCCCCAATGGACCGTATGTTTTTTGCTATTCCCCTTAACACCATCTTCGGAGTTATGAATCCAACGTTGGGATAAAATCACCGCGTCTGGGGTTGACCACTTTGTTGTTAGTGCCCTTTTTGGCGCCGCTCTTTCTTTCCCTTTTTCTTTCCTTTTTTCTTTCCCTTTTCTTGTGGGTGTCGGTTCTGGTTGGGTGTCCCCCACATTTTCGGATGGTGATTGTGATTGAAAATTTTGTGAAAAGAGAGGTGTGTTTGGTGGAGGTTGTTGGTATTGGTAGTTTGGTGGTGGTTGTTGGTATTGATAGTTTGGTGGTGGTTGTTGGTATTGAAAGTTTGGTAGTTGAGAGTAATGGTAGTTGGGTGGTTGTTGGTGGTATTGGTAGTTTGGTGGTGGTTGTTGGTATTGGTAGTTTGGTGGTGGTTGAGAGTAAGCCGCAAAACCAACGGATGGTGAGGGGTTGCTTGTTTGCGCCGAAGAAGAACCGGCCGGTGACTGTGGGGGATCCATGGGGTTTGCATTAAATAGCTCCCACACGTCGTTGGATACCGATGGTTGCCGTTTTTTAGACATTTTGTCAAGTTTGGGAGGAAGTATGAACTTTTTGAGAGATAAAGAAGGTGAAATGTGGTGTAAAAAAATAGAAGAAATGAGTGGGTATTTATAGATGTAAAAAGTTTAATATTTTTGAATTTTTTCGAAATATATCCGTTTATTACCGTTTAAATAAAAAAATAAAAAAAATAAAAAAAAACTTTTTTTTTAATCCCAACGGATAGAAAAACAGAGGAGGGGCCCACTTATTCAAGCCGGCGTACGCTCCACCGCTCATCTTCAAAGTGGCGAGGCTCAAACCGGCGCCAAACCGACGGGCCCGTGCAACGGACGCCACAACCGGCGGGGCAAACCGGTGCCGTCGCTTGGTGTCGTTGGCACCCGTCTTATTAAACGAATGTTTTAAAACTTGGGTTATTACTCGGTATGGTGTGATAATCGGTTACAGTTCAACTGTAAACACCTAAAATCATAGAAAAAAATACCACATAAAATTAGTTTACACATTATACATCCTTAAAAGCCATAAACATCAATAAATTTATAGAAACAAAAACATAAACTAATTAGCTAATTAGCTTTGTGTTAATTGTATGTCTCAATGTATGTTATTCGGAATTGGTAATTTGCAACTGCTAATTAGCTGTTGTGTTAATTGGATGGATGTTGATACCAAAGCTGACAGTAAGTATATGAATAATTAAATAATTTTGCATCAAATTAGATATGAAATGTGAATCGAGAAGTAAGACGCAAAGCAGAAAACCAGAAACATTACCTTGTGACGGTGAACGCCGGTCGAAGAGAGTGGAGGGTGATTTAGATATTAGGGCAAAAACGTGTCGAAGCCTCAAAGGAGGAAGAAGCAGAAACGACGAGCAGAAAGACAAAAACGTAATTAGATTTTAGGGCAAAAAAATTCTGGGTATTAACGGGTTATGATAATGATCATTACCGCTGTGTTCCCGAGATTTGCATTAATATTTTAATTTTTTATGTTCCTAGGTTAGGAAGAAGAGAAAAGAAAGAAAGGAAAAGAAGAGAAAGGAAAGAAAAAATATTTTAATTTTTTATGTTCCTAGGTTAGGAAGAAGAGAAAAGAAACTAATAAATAAATATTAACAATTTACAACTTTACCCATGTGAGTTAACAATAACATTATAATTAGACGTATATTATCTAAGCATAATAGTAATCATAATAATAAAACTCATTCAATATAAAAACAAAAATACATAAAAAAAAAGTCAAAAAATTACCGAAGGTTTTAATAGAAAAAAGTTTTTAATTGAAGATTTTAATAAAAAAAGGTTATTTTATTTGTAAATGAAATGCCAAATCATTAAGAATTTCTTATTTTGTTTTCTTGTTTTATTTTTATGTTAAACACGTTTTTAATTATTATTTTCTTATCATGAACTGCTAATTTATTGAAAAAGAAATTCACTATTTTACATTAAAAGAACCTTCTCAAATTGTGATATTAAGAATTGAAAATTTATTTGGAGAAAAAAAGAAATTCACTAGTTTTGATTTGAATCTCTCCAAATCTTCCCAACATTGGGAAGAACCTAAAGAAGGAAGAACTTAAGAAGGAAGAACTGAACAAAAGTCAAATAATCGACTGGAACCACAGAATCAGACTGGACCGAACCGAGCTATATTAGTTCGGTTATCGGTTCTAATTTCTATGAAAAACCGGTTCTCGGTTCCAACCGGTTCGGTTCCGAGCAGTTTGGTTCGGTCCAAAACCGAAAAAAAACCCAAAAAAGTCAAAGAAATTACCTCGGTTCTCGGTCTGGTTCGGTTCGAAACATCATCGGTTCGATTTTCAGTCCGGCCAAAACCATTTTTTCGATTCTCGGTTCTAGTCGGTTTGGTCCGATTCTTAGACCGTACACAGGCCTACCTTAGATGCAATCCCGCATGAAAAACTTAACCATCATGCTAAATATTTTACAATTTACTCAACTTTAGATTCTTACATACAATTAAAGCATTATACACATATTACTTGATTTCATGAACTACTTAAGCCTAGCGGCCCATATTTTCCATTTATATTGATAATTTCGGTTTAAGAAAGAATAAAATCAGATGAAGTTTATGTTTGCTCTGATATGGCCCACTGTACTATTGAACTCGGGACAATACGCACATATATGGGCCCTTGGCGTGGGGCGTGGAGATGAGGTGAAGGCTGGCAACGGCGTTGGGGGTTGGAGGAACACCACCCCCCACAACGGCGTGGGGGTTGGCGTGGTGGAGGGGGGCAACGGGTAACGGGATGAAACGCCGTGGTGGGGTGGATTTTGATGGAAATAGAGCCGTTGGGAGTTGTATATGTGTAGAACAAAAGGTAGATGGAAGAAGAAAAAAAAGATGAACAAGCGTAGAGTTTTTTTCCCGCGCAGATAAAATGCATCACAATGAAGAGGATGAAGGGATTTAGGTTATTTTTTGGGCCTTTTAAAAATAGTAGATTTAAAGTTAGTGGGCTTACTATTGGGTTCTCATTTAGCCTTGTTTACAAAAAAATTAAAAACGTATACTTCCTCCGATTTAAAATAAGTGATACACTTTTCATATTTGGGTGTATCAAAATAAGTGATACACTTTGAAAACTTACCTTATTTGGTAAAAAGTGATGGGACCCATACCCACTAACTATCTACTTTAATAAAGTGAAATGACATCTTTACCCTTACTTTTACTTTTAAACATCATTAACCTCACTTTATTCAAAATTTATGGGACTCATTCCCCACTAACCATCCAATTAATCTAATTTAATTATCATTATCATATTTTGCCTCAAAAACCGTGAAACCAACAATGTATCACTTATTTTAAATCGGAAGTATAAAATTTTGAAAATAATTAAATTGGTTTATTATAAACTTTTATTAATATGGCATTATAAAATAATTTTAATTTAATTATTGTAATTTTAAATTATATAAAATATTAGTTGTGTGTAAAATAAATAGAAATGAAATGATGAGATGGAAATTAAAATGGTGTGGTGTGGTGTGGTGGATATTTCTCAGAGATGATGTGGTGTGAGGGGTTGTGTGGTTGCTGATGTGACAGATGATGTGGTAGAAAAAAACGGTGTGGGTGTGATACCCATACCCCATAGCCTAATGCATTTGGTAAACAAGTTATTTCTGTCACATCAATCTATGACATGTTTATTGTAAAAAGTAATAATTTTAACTGGTTTCTGATCCCAAATTATGCTTATATTATGCTGATCTCCAAACCAAGCTCAATAAGGACGTCATCCAAAAAGAAAGTAATATGTCGCATGACAAGTTGCGGCACATTAGTAGTTTTAGGTTTCTTATATTAGATTGATTAGTTTGATATATGCTTTATTGTTGGATACAATATGTCATGATATAGAGAAGATTTTTAATCATATTATTGAATTATATTATTATTAATGTCTTATCGTTGAAATTTATTAAATTTAGAAACACAAAAGTGCTTTTTAGGCACAAAAAATTATTGAATTTTTAATAAATGATATTTTGGAATTTAAAATTAAGTTTAAAGACAACATGTTGCTCGTTAATGCAACTTTTTCTTTCGTGTACCTTCGTTGTGAAGATTTGTGTTTACTTTAATTAAAAAAAAATGCCAATGATAGTTGTTAGGATATTGTTTGAAAAAAGAATTAGTGTTTAAAAAAAAACACCCCTATAAAAGTCATTAACTACCAATAGTGATTATACATAAATACATGTACATAAATCTTATAATTAACCTTTAATCATCTATATCTATATCTATATTTATATCTATCTATACTACTCTTAATGCATTTAGACCTTCTAATATTAGAAAGTCTTAATCTTAAATTTCTACTTTGGGAAACATTTTAAACAACACAAAAGTAAAAAATATTACTTAGGGGATTCGAACCAAGACCATTTGGGAGTTGGAAGTGTGTGTTAACCACTTCATCTACTTGATAGTTTGATTTATCCCAGCAAAAAATTAATATAACCTTAAACATAAACACATCCCAACCTCATCACATCTCTACTAAAACGGCCCATATTTAGAAAAGTCAACAATTTCTTTATCTTCCACTTAAAACGGCCCATTTATTTACTTCCTGTATTACCTTCTAAACTTATTTCAACATAACGCATATTTTGTTTCTGCAACACGAAACGCCACCACCAAAACCCTAAAAGACACACTTGCTACAAATCAGGTGACGTTCACCCTTCAAACCCGCCTCTGATTCTTACGATTTCCGGCGAATTTCACCCATGACATATGCTCCGGTGTTAAAGTAATTCGTCCGTTTAAAAGCCTATCTATACTTATATTAAAGCATTTAGGTCTACTAATATTAGAAGGTCTTAATCTCTCTTGCCTTTTTTGGAAAGTCTTAATTTTTCGGAATCAAAATTAAAATAGACATGCCAGAATTCGAACTCGGGACGTGTGAGATATCATGCAACACCTATAACCACTTGGCTACTCAGCCACTTAGGTTTTAATTTACGCAACCGGTCCTATATATCTTGCTCACATTTTACTGCATCTTTCATTCGGGTTTTCCCCAAAACCATTTTTTGCCTGATTCATTGCCACATTCTGAATTTCTCACCATGATTTCAAGCATTCCAATACAAGTTTGATCCGCCAGAAAAAATAGTTATGTGATACCCGCCGCCGCATTACGCGGGTACCCTGCTAGTTGTCCTAAAAGTCTATAATTAGTAAATCCCTTAATTAAAGTGTCAAAAATTAAGTATCAAAGACAAAAGTGATTCATACAAACTCATTTGACGATGCTCACCTAAAATATGTAATGTAAATTGCTCGCTTAGCTACATGATATTCGCTAAGCATTGTACGCATACCATGCTAGTAAGTAGTTTAAAGAGTGTGTTCTAATATTTAAAACAAAATGTTACAACCAAAACTACCACGAACCGCCAAGAACAAACCTTATTTTACTCTAATTAACCAGAAGGACCTTAAGTGTAATGAATGAAATTAATGGGCAATATTCGTAAGTCTTAACATACCAAAGGGACCAAAAATATAATTAACTCAAAATACTATAATCATGTTAAAACCCCCAATGTTATCGAACCAAAAACCCTGGGGTTGAGTCCGAGCTCGTACTTCACCGTCGCCGGTGATAACAGCTATTCCGCCGGTTTCTGCCGTCAACTGAAAATTGGCAGACACTCAGCAATTTCTCAATTGCTTATAACTTATAAGGATCACAGGGTTTAGTATTTTCAAATGAATTTGCAAATACAGAGCATCAACCCGTGGCTTAGCAACGCCGTCAATTCACCATCCGTCAGTTACGTTGCTCCACAACGCCGGTTACACGTATCAGGTGATTTTGATCATTCCTGTTTTCTTAAATGAGTTATGTTTTGTAATTTTGTTCTCGAATTTATTGGAATTGTTCTTAAGTAAATTGGATAATTAGTGAAGTATTCGGCTGTAATTAAGTTCGAAATTATTTCGTGACCATAAAATTTACAGGATCGAAAGAGGAATTTTATGTAAATTGTGTCGTTTAATATAATAGTGGAGCATTTTTATTATCAGTAATTTTGTAGATTGCTTAATTTGGGAAGTACTAATCTATATCAGTTTCTTACAACGAATATGCATATTGTATCAGGTTGTTTAGATCATTCAAATTAGCTAGCTATATAATAACAGGAAATGTTGAATTTTTCATAACTTTATTATTAGCACCATGTAGTTATATCAGTTTTATTTATTATAACTATCATTTCATTAAAAAAATTATGGTTGTAATTTGTAGTTTTTTGTGATGGACAGGTGGACATGGTCATAGCCTCCAGTTAAGGCGCACATCATCTGTTCAAGGAAAATGTTTCTTCAAGACTAATATTATAAAACTTCAAAGGAATTTTATAAATTTAGATACACTTTTTTGTTCAAATTCAGCCCAAAAGCAACCAAATTTCATACACAATCAGCCCAAAAGAAGCCTAAAATTCATAACCCATGCAGCATCTTCTGGATCTCTAAGTCACGAACTTTTGACACAAACTTCTGAAAACGAGTTTGAAGTTAATTCATATAATCCTGAGAATTTGCAGCTTAATAATATAAAATTTGAAAATAGATTTCTTATTTTTGCACGATTTGGTTCATATATTAATAATGCTGCTGAATCTTTTTTCAAAAGTGAGATAAGGCGGAGATTATTTGTTACTGCTGCATTACTTGTGATTAGTCGTGTTGGATATTTTATTCCTCTTCCTGGATTCGATAGAAGATTGGTTCCAGAGAATTATCTTAGCTTTGTTTCGGGTTCAGTTGGTATGCTTTTTTCTTTTTCTTTTTTTTATGCCTAGATTTTATTTTGTAAAATGATTAATTAATCATTAATAGATTCATGAGTTCATGCTTGGGTTTAATTAGTGGTTGCAAGTTAAGAAAAATAGCTTAAAAGGAAACGGGCCAAATAGGTTGAAAGTCGCCCAAAGTGAATATTTAGTGCATAAGTTTTGCTAAATATTTTTATTCAAAATATTAGATTATTATCGAAAGAAAATAATAATAATTTTTGTAATTATTAAAAAAAACATTTAATGAATGGTTTATTCTCGTTATCTTTCTTATTTTTTTCAGACCCTTACGGGATTTTTGTTTTTAAATGGCAGAGGAGCTTGGTGAGCTGGCACCAGAACTTAAACTTTCTCTCTTCCAACTTGGAATCAGTCCACAAATTGGAGCATCAATTGTTATGCAGGTAAAGCTTCTCATCTCATGGATTAATAGGTAGCAATTCGACCCGTTTGTTTATGAACGGGTTGATTCGGGTCACCTTTATCTCTATCAAGCCTAACTGGTAATATATATATATATATATACATATATATATATATATATATATATATATATATATATATATATATATATATATATATATATATATATATATATATATATATATATATATATATATATATATATATGTAGCTTAAAATGGGTCAAACAGGTCGAAAGTAACCCAAAGTGTATTTTAATGCATAAAAGCCCTCGATCATTTATTCGAAAATTAGATCATTATTGAATATAATATAGTTTTTTTTTTTTTTTTTTTTTTTTTTTTTTTTTTTTTTTTTTGCAATCATACTTGACACACTAATTAGCCATAAGAAATTTATTTTATTGGTCAAAAACCCGTTTGACCCGTTACTCAAACCCGTTTTCCTTAAATTTATTCATTTATTTTTGTAATGGTTGATGTGATATTTATTCAGGTACTTTGCTATGTTATTCCTTCATTAGTTAAGCTGAGAAAAGAAGGTTTGGATGCTAACGAGAAAATAAAGAGTTATATGTAAGTTTAATCACCTCACCCTTGATAATCAAAGAGATTAGTGTCCGTTCCCAAATTAATTAATTAATTAATTAATTATACAGTTAAATTTTATTATTATATGGTTATAAATGGTTAATACTCAAATTCATTTTTAACTTCATTTCAGATGGTGGATGGCGTTTGGTTTTGCAATAGTAGAGGGACTGATTATTTCTTATTTTTCACTTTCATATTCCATTTATGCAGCAAATGCTAGTCAAAGGTAATGTCTAGTATCTATAGTTGCATATAAAAGGTAAATTATTTTGGTCTAATATTTATATCGGGTAACAAACTCTATTTGCACTCACAAAAAGGCTGAAATTTCAGGAAGTTTTCATTTAGGATAATTTTCCCACCATAATTTTGAATTTGAGTTTTGTTTTTCAATTTTTGAAAGTTTGAGCCTTTATATGAGTGCAAAAACATATTGTTGTTTTACTCAAAATAGAAATCAGGCTAATGATGGTTACCTTTTTATGGAATTTGGCGTAATTATTTTCTAAATATTATTTTATAATTTGCAGGTTGAAACACGTGATGTTGACAACAATGTTACTGGTCTCTGGTGCAATGACTACAACTTGGATCTGTGACAAAATATCAGACTCTGGTTTTGGTATGATTTTGTGTTTTTAGGGTTTTTTTAGGGTTTTTCTGATTGGTTGATAAATGGTTTAGGTCACGGGTCATCTTTGCTCATATGCATGAATATATTGACTGGATACATAGAGACATTACACAAAATGTTATCTCAGCTTTCAGGTCAGTTAATTTGCAACTTTTATACTGCTTTCATGTTATATGTGTATTTTTTGATTCACTTGTTTTTCATCATCATCATCATCATTATTATTATTATTATTATTATTATTATTATTATTATTATTATTATTATTATTATTATTGTTATTGTTATTGTTATTGTTATTGTTATTGTTATTGTTATTGTTATTGTTATTGTTATTGTTATTGTTATTGTTATTGTTATTGTTATTGTTATTGTTATTGTTATTGTTATTGTTATTATTATTATTATTATTATTATTATTATTATTATTATTATTATTATCATCATCATCCAGTTGCAACTGTTGCCTCACAATGTTAACTATTTGTTATTGCTATTGATTATATTATTTTCGAACGTCCCGAAAAGTGTATTTGTAATGATAAAACCTCCTAAATCATTTAGTTCAAAAACTTAATTATTATCAGAATAATATAATTTTCATTTATATTTTCTCAATTATTTTAATCTTAATATTGTATTTTGGTGCAGGGAATTCTGTTGGATTGTGGCCTTATTTATTTGCAGTATCGGGTGTCTTTCTTATTGTTACTATGTGGGCAGTTATTGTAACCCAAGGTTGTAGAAAAATTAAACTACAATATTATGGTTTTAAACTTGCATCTTCAACAAGGTTAATGATTTTTCTATTTTCCAGATATTTAATATATTATTAATATAATTATTTTTCTGTCTGTACTAGAGGTGGGAAAATGGTGGGTTGTGTTGGTTTTTGTCCAATTTTTCTTATAGTTTGTGTTCTAAATGTGATTACAAAGTTGTATATTGTTTTAGTATTTATCCAAATTTTTAAATAACATGGTAAAACCTCTTAAGTTTCAGTATTTTTGGCATTGTTAGTGCCTTGTTCTGTTCCTCTTCCACTAATATAAGTTTTATATTTAATTATATATAATTACCAACATATATTATATGTGTAATTTAATAATATTTTTTTTATTGAATATAACCGATTACTAATTTTTTCAATTTCTGTGTTTGGACAGAGAAGACTCCCCAGTTACAGAGGTTGAGCAATATATTCCATTTAATATTAATCCATCTGGAATGCAGCCCGTTCTCACTACCAGCTATCTATTAGGTTTTCCTGCTATTGTTGCAAGGTTTGATTAAACAACAGTTATACATAATTTTATTTATTTATTTTAATTCATATTTTTTTATTAATAAAATGATGCTTGAAAAGGCCGGCCCAACTGTTTGATATTTTCATTTCTTCGAATGATTATTTTAGGAAAATAACCTAAACTATAACGAGCAATTTCAGCCCTTCTTTAAGGAATTAGGTCAATTTTGGTTAAATTTATTTTCGGATGGGTCCAATGCGTAAATTTAAATTTCTTTTCAAGTCTCTACAACCTCCTAAATTGCTAATTAAATATGTTGGATCGTAGTTCGATGATGTTTTGTAATCGAATTTAATATATAAATTATTTACAAAATTAGAAAGACAAAAGAAATGTTAGTGTGTCAACACAACCTGATCCAACATGTTTTGAGCCGAATACAATTTTCTACATACACCCAAAAGCACACAAATATTTTAATTTTTTTTTTTAATTGTGATTGGATTTCTTCATCTTCTGGTTTCCATTTTAGTTTTCAAAATTAAATATAATTAAAATTGTGGTTATTGGCAGCTTTTTTTCTTCACGTTTTTGGACAAATGTGAGAGAAATTTTAAATCCGGAATCATCACTTGGAGCAGCTCCATGGGTCTACTATACAATCTATGCATTCTTCGTGTTTGTTTTCAACATATTTGATATTGTAAGTAATGGCTTCAAAAGGATAATTTAGTTTGGGTTGACCCAATAAACTTTTTGGTCAATTCATTTTATTTTTGCTATAATTAATCAATCAGAGTGTCAAATATGATGACAAAATTATATTGTTTTAGTAATAGTCTAAATTTTTGATAAAACGATTTAGGAGGTTTTATGAATCAAGAATACACTACTAATGACTTGACAGCCCATTTGACCCGTTTTCTTTTAACCTTATTTTTTGTTTATTTTACCCGAATGTGTGTCAAATATGATTACAAAAAATTATATTATTCAAATAATAGTGAAATGTTCAAGGTAGTCCTTAATTTTTGTGTAGTCCCAAGGGACAAATCTCAACCATCAATCAATAAGATCTAATGATCAAGATTAATTACATATTTTATACATGAAGGGGTATTTTGGTCATTTGGCACTTATATTATATTATAATCACGTGTGGTACTAAATCACATGTGTTTTATTGTACAATTACATGTGATTGTATATTTGATCATATGTGATTCAATATACAATCACATGTGATTATCACATTATGTGTTATTAACGAAAAATAAATACTTTAAACAAAAAAAAAATATAAGTAATTAAAAAATAAAAATAAAAATTATTATTTGTTTTGTAAAAAATGACCCAAATACCCCTCCATGTATAAAACATGTGATTAATCTTGACCATTAATTATAATTCATCAATGGTTGAGATTTGTCCCATGAAAGTTGGAACCACTTATAATTAAGGACTACCTTGAATACTAAGTTTTATGAATTAAAACTACAGTATGAACAACTTTCAACCCATTTCACCCGTCTTCTTTTAACCCTTTTTTTTGTTTATTTTACCCTTGGGGACCACTTAGAGACAAAACAAAGCCCGAATTGACCAATTTATAATTATATGATACGAACCGGTATTTAAAGACAACTAATCGAATGCTTTATTGATAATCCTGGAATTGGAGAACTAGGTTTCTCCCTAATAATAATGAAAGACAAAACAATAAACGACTTAATTTCTCAATGACTAAAACGAAAGACATGATCTATGTTTATATAGACTCGGCTCCTAACCCTAACCTTATCCTAACAGGAAACGAATTCAAAAATAAAGGGATAAGCATTCGACATTTAAATACTATTTATTTGATAATGATACTTATCTAATTTTAATTAATTAGGATCGTATCATTATATTGGTTGAAATTTCCATGTCTAATATGTGATTATATAGGCAAATATGCCCAAGGAAATTGCTGAATATTTGAATAAAATGGGTGCAAGGATACCAAATATAAAACCCGGAACAGCAACCGTTGAATATTTGGCAAAAATTCAAGCTTCAACCCGTTTCTGGGGTATCTTTTTTCTCAACATATTAAAATTAAAATTTGCAATTAATATGATAATATTAAATTTTTTTGAATTTATTTTTTGCAGGTGGTATGTTGTTGAGTGTATTGGCCACATCATCAACAATTCTTGATCATTATTTACGCAAAAGAAATGACGGGTTTTCAATAGGGTTTACGTCTATTCTTATCATCGTAAGTCTATTAATATATTATTCCATATTTTGCTTTTCGAAAAATTAAAATAAAAAATTATTATTGCACTATATTTAGGTTTCATTCCTAATAAAGGTTATTATTGGGTTAATGGGTTTGGGTTTTTAAGTTGGATATCAAACCCATACCTATAGTGATTCCTTGTTACAAACCGAACAAACCCCCTTAACATATAAAGTTGCCAAAAAAGAAAACATTACAATTTTCAATAGGAAATTATTTTGATTATATTTTAGGAAAAAAGGGTCTGCATCTGTTTTAGATTAGATTAATCTCCTTTCACTTGTTCAAATAATTACGGGTCAAAATGGGTAATATTTCACTAGGGTTTGGGTTAGGTTGACCCGAAACACTTTTTGTCGAATTTCATTAATGTTTTTATAAATTAATCTAATTTTTTTAATAAGATACACTTTAGTGATTTTTCGGCCCGTTCAACCCATTTCTATTTTAGCCCGTTAGTGATAAAACAAAACACAACCCGAATCTGAGCTGTCTGTGCTGGTTTTTAGGTGGGATCGATCATTGAACTAAGAAGATCTTATCAAGCATATAATGTAATGCCAAGTTTAAGCAAAGCTTTAAAACGATATGGTGTATAACATTTCAACAAAGAATTTGATTCAACAACAGTGACACTATCTACAACCGAACAAATGTGTAAATAAAATATTTCTTTTTTTTTCTTCTTATTTTTTTACGATTTCTTGAGGCCCTATTGTTACTGTTTTATAGAGAAGATTTATTGTCTTAGTATATGGGAGTTTTGTATCTACGTTAATGTTTATGTGGGTGGAAAATGTGAGTGTAACCTGTTGAGATAATATTTGGAAACTTAGATTTCGATTTTGTTTGGTAAATTACGATGGTTAGTTCAAATTCATCATCAAAAGGTATATTCATTTGAGATAATTATTAATTTCAACATTAATTAAAATTGATATAAAAGAATAAAAATAATACAAGAAATATAACAATGTATAAACAAATTAAAGACCATCTTTTATCATATTTTAGACAAAATAATAATCAAACCTACATGTTGGCCTTCAATTGCCACTTTGGATAAATTCATGGCACAAAAGTGTAGGTTCCTTGCCATCGATTGAGAATGTAGGAAAGCGACGAAAAAGGAGACGATATGCGGATCAATATTTTAATAAAAAATGGGTATCTTAGGTGGATATTAGTATTTTGTATGTGTATTTTATAATGTGTGGACTTTAATTTTTTTAAGGAAAATGATAATGATAGCCTAAAGGCTGTCAATAAGAAGACAAAATAATGTAAAAACCGTCTCCTGAATTTTATGAACACTACTCCATCAATGAATGTATAAACATTTTATGCACGTTAAAGACAACTCTAAGGGCTGTCATTAACAAAACTCTTTTTTTAAAGCACAATACATAATCAAACACCCTATAAACTACTCTTAAATTTACACTATATTATCCATTGTAACACCTTAATTTTCAAATCAATATTTAAATAACATTTCATCCCAAATAAGTAATAATGTGTCGGTGTCAAATACCGAATTTACAAAAACTAAAAGGTTTCTTGTTTGATATTATCAGAGTTACAAAAACGGTGTTACAAAATATATCTAAGCCATAGGATAAGGACTCCAACTATGAACACCAAACTAATCTCAACAAGGCCTCCTCTCTAAACGGGCCTCCTAAGTCTTCGATCCCGAACATGAGTACATAGCAAAACACAAACATAGTACGTGAGACAAAATTGCCTCGTGAGATACATAAGTTTTAGACCCGATAAACAACTAGTCACATAATATCATTTATGTTATAATATTAATATTAATTCCATTCGGGTCACTTCATTTCTTTCATCATTGGCCAATGTCAAGATAATCGGAATGCCTCCAATCTATCAAGACCGTCATATCCACGGTAACCGGAATGCCTCCAATCTACCGGGACTCATAGGTATTGGGTAATCGGAATGCCTCCAATCTACCACTAACCTTAAGGAACCATAATAATCGGAATGCCTCCAATCTATCATGGCCCTAGGGACATCATAATCATCATCATCATTTATCATTTATCATCATGAACTTATAGCTCCATCATTTCTTAATCAATTAATCATTTCATCACCATATAAGCAATTCATTAGTAATCACATAATTGACCAACTTACTTATAGACTCGATAAAACATGAAACATAAAACAATTGCTAACTATGTACTCAGTTTTGAAAGTTCACATGTACTCACCTTAGTCAAGCTTATCCAAAAGATGTGTTTCTTGAACACAAATGTCTCCCCTCAAGACTTGAACCTCAAATCCTTCCATCAAATGACCTAATACCAAAACCAATACAATGGTTTACATCAAACATCTATACTAATCATTTATTCCATGGCTAGTTAGCCATTTGTAACATATTTCCCCAAATTACCAAACCCTAATTCCAAAAACCTTCATATTCTTATGGATTCATATTATGAACACATTTTCCTTCTTAAAATACCATAGATATGAGCTATTTAACCTCCATTTAACCATTTATGAACAAACCCAAAACTAGGGTTTAAGATTCAAGCTTTCCCTACTTGAATCTATGGCTAAAAACCCAAGAGAGATGAAGATTTACCTTTGATCTTCAATTATGAGCAAGAATCTCCAAGGTTTGATGAAGATTCAACCTTCTTCAGCACTTTTCTCTAGAAATCCGTACACACACTTTGAGAGAGAATTTTAGGGTTTTGAATGAGCATTAAAGGCTGCATTTACGTTTTTATATGCCAGCCGAGAAGTTCGCGCCGCGATCTTGAAGTTCGCGCCGCGATCTCCCAAAAACACGCGTTCCTCGCGATCGGGAGCTGGTCGGGAATTCCTCACGTTTCATGTCTGAACTCTCTGTCTCAACTTCGCGAACGCGAACACAAGTTCGCGCCGCGAACCTTTTATGCAGCCAAGGCTGCGTTTTTCCTCCAATGTCTTTACCCGGTTTCGCCCATAACTTTCTCGTACGGTGTCCAAATGACACGAAACCAATTCCTACGTGTTTTAAACGAATTATCCATATTTATCGTATTTTTGTACAATTTATTTATTTACAAATTTCGGGTCGCTACAACTATCCACCCCTTAAGGAGATTCCGCCCTTGGAATCTCATCATAGTTTATGAAGTTCGGGTACCTTTTCCGAATCTCATCCTTGACTTCCCAAGTCAAGTTCGGTCCAAGGGAATGTTTCCACTTGACCAACATCAACTCAATCTCTTTATTCCGAAGTTTCTTGGTCTTTGTCTCTAATATGGCTTCGGGTTCTTCTATCAACCGGTTCGGGGCATCAACCCGCAATTCTTGTAATGGGATAATATTTTCAACCTCACCCACAAACTTCTTCAAATAACTTACATGGAATGTATCGTGAACGCCTTGAAGTTCGGGTGGGAGTTCCAACTTAAATGCTTGTAGCCCGACCCGTTTCAAAATCTTAAACGGGCCAACATACCTTGGGCTCAATTTGCCCTTCTTCCCAAACCTCATTACGCCTTTCCAAGGCGATACTTTCAGCATCACCTTGTCACCAACATCTAAATCATAAGGTCTCTTTTTCAAACCCGAATAGCTTCTTAGTCTATCTTGTGCGGCTTTCAAATTGGCTTGAATTATTCCAATCTTTTCGTTTGTCACTTTCACAATTTCGGGACCCGTGAGTTTCGTTTCTCCCGCTTCGAGCCAACACGAGGGAGTCCTACATTTCCTTCCATACAACGCCTCATAAGGCGGCATTTTAATACTTGAGTGATAACTATTATTGTAGGAAAACTCGACTAATGGTAAATGTTCATCCCATTTACCCCCAAAATCCAACACACAAGATCTTAGCATATCTTCAACCGTTTGAATAGTTCTTTCACTTTGACCATCGGTTTGCGGGTGGTAAGCCGTACTCAACCGCAATTTTGTTCCCAATTCTTCTTGCAACGATCTCCAAAATCTCGAGGTAAACCTCGCATCTCTATCGGACACAATCGATAACGGGACCCCATGAAGTCTTACCACTTCATCCACATACAACTTTGCCAACTTTTCGAGTGGCATGGTTTCCCGAATCGCTAAGAACAATGCACTTTTGGTCAACCGGTCAACTATGACCCAAATGGCGTCGTGGTTCTTGCTCGTTCTTGGCAACCCAACAATGAAATCCATTGTTATATCTTCCCATTTTCCGGCCGGTACTTGCAACGATTGAGCTACCCCATAAGGTACTTGATGCTCGGCTTTTACTTGTGCACACGTGGCACACTTAGAAATATACTTGGCTACTCTTGCTTTCATCCCGGGCCACCAATACATCTTCTTCATATCTTGATATGTCTTTGTACTTCCCGGATGGATCGAATACTTAGACTTATGGGCATCATTTAACAATTCCTTTCGGGCTCCACCGAATTTGGGGACCCAAATTCGACCACCAACGGTTTTCAACCCTTGATTATTTTCTTCAAAATGTTGGTTTTTACCCAAACGTTCTTGTCTTAATTCTTCTTTCTCCATCACTTCCCATTGGGCAATTTTGATTCGTTCCACAATACTCGAGACTACTTCAATCCGAGTCAATTTCCCTTTGTTAGGCTTTTCATGAACTTTTCGGCTTAAGGCGTCGGCTACCACATTGGCCTTCCCCGCATGGTATACAATCTCACAATCATAATCGTTAATCAATTCGATCCATCTTCTTTGCCTCATATTTAAATCTTTTTGGGTGAAAACATATTGAAGACTCTTGTGATCCGTGTACAACGTACACCTTGTACCATACAAATAATGTCGCCATAACTTCAAAGCAAACACTATCGCCGCCAACTCTAAATCGTGTGTAGTGTACCTCGTTTCCGTATCCTTCAATTGTCTCGAGGCATAAGCTATCACTTTTCCTCGTTGCATCAAAACACATCCTAATCCCTTATTTGAGGCATCACTATAAACAACGAAGTCTTCCATGCCTTCGGGTAAATTGAGAATCGGGGCGTTACATAATCTTTCCTTTAACAACGTGAATGCCTTCTCTTGCTTTTCTCCCCACACGAACTTGCTACTTTTTCGGGTCAACAATGTGAGTGGAGTCGCCACTCGGGAAAAGTCTTGAATAAATCGGCGGTAATAACCGGCAAGCCCGAGAAAACTTCTCACTTCGGTTGGAGTTCGAGGAGGTTCCCATTTCATCACCGCTTCAATCTTTGATGGGTCGACTTTGATTCCTTCTCGCGACACGACATGACCAAGGAATTGGACTTCCCAAATCCAAAATTGTGACAACCCTCGCGATTGGGCATTTAACCCAACACCTATTTGTGATCATTTAGTTGCATTTCCTATGACCGTAATAATAGGGTCCTTTTTATATCATAAGTCTAGGAAAACATACAAATTAATTATTAATTTGTACACATCAAAGGGGCAATTAATTAAGGTTGTACAGTGTTTAGCTGTAATTTAGCGAGTTGGTGATCAAACCCAAACAAAAAGGGGGAAAACTTTATAGTATTAAAATAATTATACAACTCCATATTTAACCAACAAGTTTGGTAAATATGACAAAAAGATGGTACAAAAGCTAATCAGGCATATCACGAATCCAAAAGAAAAAAAAAATAAAAAAAATAATAATAATAATAAAATAAAATCCTCAAGGCAAGAAAGACTTATGCATGCATGCGTGAGGCATGCATGCGGGAGGTGTACTTCATGAGTTTAAACATCAAAGCTTATCTGCTACACCCACATGATCAAATGAAATACCCGAATTCCCGTATTTTGCGTACACGTTCATATTCTTTGAATATCTTACTCAAGATTTGTGCTTATCTCCTTCTATTCGAAACAACCCCCTGCACTCCTAAGCTACCCTATACATATTATAATAATCTCTCTCTCTTCCTCACTTGCGTCAAAACCCAGCAGAGAAAAACTCCGGCGAGCATTAAACCATTCCGGCGACGTAGGCTTGTAAACAGTTGATCTCGTACTCGGCTTCTCCTCGCTCGTAAGGTATAAAACTTTTACTATCCTTTTGTTTCGGTTTGAGCATGCATATGTAGGATTTCTCATCTGATTAACCTTCTGGGTTTCCGTTTGGGTCGTCTTCTCCGGCGACACACACAGTGGGGGTGTGTGTGCCGGCACCCTTCCAGGAACGGATTACATTCTGTATCAAAACTATTTTCATAACTGGATAATGTGGGTTTCACGTATTTAATCATTGGTGACGTATGTCCATCGAGTTGAAGTGATATGTTCGTTTTCCGGCGACGTTAGTACGTCACCGTCATCATCACCCAAACACACACCGGCGGTGTGATTGGTTCGTAAGCTTTGTCAGATTGTTAATCGGTTTTATTTAAATTGTTATATATTACCTTTCTTCTCGACTCTTCGAAGTAAAACGTTTCTGGTAAGAGCTCCGACCACCTCTGGAGTTCCGTCCCAATCTTCGTCGCCTGGGTCACGGTCGCTGGCCAGTGGACTCAGGTGGACTGATTTATTTTAATTACCCTTTTGTTTGTAGCCCATCAGACTAGAAACCCAATATCACCATTTACACTTGAAGCCCAAAACGTTTTCAGGCATAAATGAATTAATCAAACCCAAATAAAGTTAGCCCAAAACAGGTTAATACACATTCTGTTCCACCGATTGGGCCTTGGCCAAATGGCCGGCCCAAGTCGCAGACCCATATCTCAGCCCAGTCCGATTTCCTTTTAGCCCAGTAGCCTTCTTTTGTTAATGCAACATTAATTTGAGCCCAATACCTCCTTGGTAACAAATAATAATTAAATTTTAAAATAAATAAATTAAGTAATTAAATTTCTTTAAAATTTTCGGAACAGTAACTTTTAAGTTAAAATAATTATTTAAATTCTTATTTAAATTAATTAATTATTTATTTACTTATTTATTTAATTAAAGATTTATCTAACTGATACTTATTTAATAATTATTTACTTCATGATTATTTAATATTTAAAATTTTTTTTTTCTTTAATTATTAATTAATTAATAATTACTTATAATTATTTAATTTTATTTAAATAATTAACTTTGATTAATGGGATTTCACATACGAACAAAATGAAAGTAATTACAAAAAGCTACTGAACATATTTAACTATATTTAGTATATAAGTCCAACCCCATTGAGTCACCAACGTATCGCTCATATTTAGATTCAAGTTGAGAGAAACATTCATGCATCATGTAGACTAGGCGTGTCATTTTAGACCGTCACTTATTAACTATACTTATGCGTTTAGGACGCTAGGAAACTTTGGTTGGAATCCCCAACTACGAATTTGGAAGCTTCGCTAAGGTGAGTTTCACGGCCCCACTTTTACTGCTTTATAATTTTTTTATTGGGGGAGAAAACGTATACTACTCAAACTATTTTGCAATAATTGATCTTTGTATAATCATTGTGGTGTACACGTACCAACTGTTTAAGGGCCACAATACATGTCCTCGTTTAACCGTAATCATTAACTATGCGTTTTAGCCAAGGAATATAGAGATAGTACTATCGGGATTGATCCCCCGCTCATGACTAGTCGCGCTAGTCCAACTGGGTTTGAGCTTTATATTCTAACTACTTTAGATTTATGGTTTGATTACCGGCTCCTTGATTATACTTTAACTTGTTTGCTTAGCTAGCTTGCGAGGGATTATGCATTGCACCAAAACTATTTTTGTACATGATTTGTACCCAACGATTTGATGATATAACTTTTGGAGTCACAAAACCTGTGAACTCACCAACCATTGTGTTGACACTTTTTTCTATATGTTTTCTCAGGTAACGGAAATTAAGCTATGTCCAGCATAAAATTTTGTCAAGGATTGTCATGCATTGGTCTCAACAATAAGTCTTTATGACATTAGTTTTCAATTACAAACATTTATTTTGTTTTATGGTTAAACAATTACTTTTGGTTTTTGTAACGACATTGGCAATCTATTTTACATTTTATGCGAAGTTTACTATTATTGATGTGTTATGTTATTAATTAGTCGCACCTCGTTCTTCCGCAAAACCATTTTGGCGGGGTGTGACAAAAATTCACACTTGGAAAACTTTGCATATAATTTCTCCCGTTGTAGTACTTCCAAGGTTTGCCTTAAATGATTTTCATGCTCTTCTTCGGTCTTCGAGTAAATGAGAATGTCGTCGATAAATACAATAAGAAACTTGTCGAGAAATGGTTTGCAAACCCGATTCATAAGATCCATAAAAATAGCCGGTGCGTTAGTCAACCCAAATGGCATTACCAAAAACTCGTAATGCCCATAACGTGTACGAAACGCCGTCTTCTCGGTGTCTCCTTCTTTCACTCGAACTTGATGGTAACCCGATCTCAAATCGATATTTGAGAAATAATCGGCTCCTTGTAGTTGATCAAATAAGTCGTTGATTCTAGGCAACGGGTAACGGTTCTTAATAGTCATCTTATTCAACTCTCGGTAATCGATGAACATCCTCATCGAACCGTCTTTCTTCTTCACGAACAATACGGGCGCACCCCATGGAGAAGAACTAGGACGAATAAATCCCTTGTCGAGTAATTCTTGCAATTGTGACATCAATTCTCGCATTTCGGTGGGAGCCAAATGATATGGAGCACGAGCTATCGGTGTCGCTCCCGGGACTAAATCGATACGGAATTCTACTTGCCTCTCTGGTGGCAATCCCGGTAACTCGTCGGGAAATACCTCGGGAAAATCCCGAATCACCTTCACATTTTCCACCGTCTTCTTTTCCTTTCTTCCATCTAACACATACGCCAAAAAGGACGAACACCCCTTGGCTAAACATTTTCTTGCTTTAACTGCGGTCATAAGGCATGGTAAATGGTGTCGTCTCTCGCCATACACATACACTTTTTCATTATTGAGAGTCTTGATCGAGACTATCTTTTTCCCACATAAAATCTTTGCTTGATGCTCACCCAACCAATCCATACTAATAACTATATCAAATCCCGCAATTTCCATAGGTAATAAGTTTACCTTAAACTTTCTCCCGTCTATTTCTAACTCACAATTTCGACACATATGTTGAACCATGGAAGTTTTACCATCCGCAATTTCAATGTCATAAATCTCATCAAGAAGTTCTAAGGGCACATTCAATTTCACAACAAAATTATAGGACACAAACGAATAAGTAGCACCCGAGTCAAATAAGATCCGGGCGGGAATAGAATTTACGAGTAGGGTACCTGAAACGACATCGTGGGCTTCCTTGGCTTCCTCCCGGGTAAGTTGGAAGGCTCGTCCTTTGACCTTTGTCGGCTCCGCTTTCTTCTTTGCGGTCGATACCAACGTCTCACTTCCCTTCTTCGGGCAAGAGTTACTATAGTGCCCTTTTTCGTGGCACGAATAGCACTCGATTTCATCCAATGGCTTGGCCCGGCAATCCCTTGCCAAATGCCCCGGTCTTCCACACTTAAAGCAAGCTTTTACATCCGCCAAACACTCCCCCTTGTGGTCCTTGCCACACTTCTTACACATGCCCACACTTGATTGCTTAGAGAAGGCCGGGGTGAACTTTCCCTTCTTCACCGAACCCGAGCTCCCCTCAAACTTCCTCTTCTCAAACTTCTCAAACTTTGGCCTCTCATTGATTCTCCTTTGGCCCACTTCTTCCACATTCCTCGCCGCACTAATAGCCTCATCTAGTGTGGCGGCTCTCTTCACTTCCAACTCATACTCCCACGGGAGTCCATTAGCATAACGAACAATCCGGGATCTCTCATCCGGATACAACTTGATCACAAACGGGATTAATCCCGTGAACTTCTTAGTGTACTCATCGACACTCAAACCACCTTTCTTCAAATGAACAAACTCTTCTTGAAGTTTTTCCAAGTTTCTCTCGGGGCAAAACTTTGCCTTCAACCGCTTCACAAACTCTTCCCAAGTCATCTTGTACACCGCCCTTTTTCCCAAGGATTCATACATGGTGTCCCACCACACAAGGGCTTCATCTTTCAACAATCGGGAAGCATAGATCACCATATCACCTTCTTTACACTTGCTAGCTTCAAGGATTTGTTCGGTTTCACGGATCCAACGGATCGTGACTTTCGGTTCGGAGCTACCATAGTAGTTGTCGGGCTTGAAAGCCATAAAACTCTTATAAGTACAACCCTTTCTTTCCCTCGGCTCGGGGTCACTTTTTTCCTCAGTTGAAGACTTTTCAGTTTTAGCAACGCTACTTGACTTGCTTTTGGTGCGGGGTGGAGATTCCTCCCGCCTCTCACGATCCCTATGTTCATTGAGGATTCGATGCACATCGTCATTCATAACATCACTCATTTGGTTGAACATAGCTTGGAGATGCTCCACAGTTATCGGAGTGTGATTCCTTTCAACCCCGGAGTTTTCCTCTTCCATTCGATTTTTCGGGCCAAACACCAGATTGTTAATACGATTTGAATCTTGTTCTTGATCAAGTGGACTTCTTCCACTTCTAGTTTGCACCATTTTACTATAATAAGACATCAATCATTTAGAAGTCAACTTATCAAATTAACGGTAATATAGACCGTTCCCCATTCAAACATGGCCTATTCCTTCAAGGTCAACCCTATTGAACTTACACATAAGGTCTCGAGAGTCAATTCATAATCATCCTATGGAACTTATGGTCCTACTAGCTCAGTTTAAGTCTAGGATGGTCAACTCAACCTAGTTCACTTAAACTATAGCTCTGATACCAAGTTGTAACACCTTAATTTTCAAAACAATATTTAAATAACATTTCATCCCAAATAAGTAATAATGTGTCGGTGTCAAATACTGAATTTACAAAAACTAAAAGGTTTCTTGTTTGAGATTATCAGAGTTACAAAAACGGTGTTACAAAATATATCTAAGCCATAGGATAAGGACTCCAACTATGAACACCAAGCTAATCTCAACAAGGCCTCCTCTCTAAATGGGCCTCCTAAGTCTTCGATCCCGAACCTGAGTACATAGCAAAACACAAACATAGTACGTGAGACAAAATTGCCTCGTGAGATACATGGGTTTTAGACCCGATAAACAACTAGTCACATAATATCATTTATGTTATAATATTAATATTAATTCCATTCGGGTCACTTCATTTCTTTCATCATTGGCCAATGTCAAGATAATCGGAATGCCTCCAATCTATCAAGACCGTCATATCCACGGTAACCGGAATGCCTCCAATCTACCGGGACTCATAGGTATTGGGTAATCGGAATGCCTCCAATCTACCACTAACCTTAAGGAACCATAATAATCGGAATGCCTCCAATCTATCATGGCCCTAGGGACATCATAATCATCATCATCATTTATCATTTATCATCATGAGCTTATAGCTCCATCATTTCTTAATCAATTAATCATTTCATCACCACATAAGCAATTCATTAGTAATCACATAATTGACCAACTTACTTATAGACTCGATAAAACATGAAACATAAAACAATTGCTAACTATGTACTCAGTTTTGAAAGTTCACATGTACTCACCTTAGTCAAGCTTATCCAAAAGATGTGTTTCTTGAACACAAATGTCTCCCCTCAAGACTTGAACCTCAAATCCTTCCACCAAATGACCTAATACCAAAACCAATACAATGGTTTACATCAAACATCTATACAAATCATTTATTCCATGGCTAGTTAGCCATTTGTAACATATTTCCCCAAATTACCAAACCCTAATTCCAAAAACCTTCATATTCTTATGGATTCATATTATGAACACATTTTCCTTGTTAAAATACCATAGATATGAGCTATTCAACCTCCATTTAACCATTTATGAACAAACCCAAAACTAGGGTTTAAGATTCAAGCTTTCCCTACTTGAATCTATGGCTAAAAACCCAAGAGAGATGAAGATTTACCTTTGATCTTCAATTATGAGCAAGAATCTCCAAGGTTTGATGAAGATTCAACCTTCTTCAGCACTTTTCTCTAGAAATCCGTACACACACTTTGAGAGAGAATTTTAGGGTTTTGAATGAGCATTAAAGGCTGCATTTACGTTTTTATATGCCAGCCGAGAAGTTCGCGCCGCGATCTCCCAAAAACACGCGTTCCTCGCGATCGGGAGCTGGTTGGGAATTCCTCACGTTTCATGTCTGAACTCTCTGTCTCAACTTCGCGAACGCGAACACAAGTTCGCGCCGCGAACCTTCTATGCAGCCAAGGCTGCGTTTTTCCTCCAATGTCTTTACCCGGTTTCGCCCATAACTTTCTCGTACGGTGTCCAAATGACACGAAACCAATTCCTACGTGTTTTAAACGAATTATCCATATTTATCGTATTTTTTTACAATTTATTTATTTACAAATTTCGGGTCGCTACATCCATGACCGCATGCTAATTGGGGACATCTTCCAACATCTTATAATCCTAGGCTTTTTAGTTTATAAAATTATTAAGTGAACATGTATTATTTGCCGTGTGTCGCACAATTACTCAAAGAGTTTTGATAATAATAGCTCTAAGGATTATATTTAAGTGCATAAAAATTGTACAATAGTTTATGGGGGAGTAATGCTTAAAATTACAGATTTGGTTATAGAGTGATGTACAAATTTTTAATATATGTTTTATGACAGACCTTAGGGTTGTCACTATCAAAACTCTCATTAAAAGCCAATAGATATATTGAGAAATTATATTTATTTTTATTTTTTCTTCCTATCCATATGTCTATTTACTTTTAAACTTATATATTCAACTCATTCTTTTTTCTCATATCATTTATTTATTTTGGTAATTGTCATGATTAAATTAGTAAACATATGTACTACCTCTGTATCAAAATAAGTGATACATTTGAGATTTTACGGTTTTGAGACAAAAGATTAAAATGTAAGTTAAAATATATTAAAGTACATAGTTAGTGGAGAATGAGTCTCACTCATTTAAAAAAAAAAAGTGATCTTAATAATGTTTAAAAGTAAAAGTAAGGGTACAAAGATAATATTACTTTATTAAAGTAGATAATTAGTGGAGGTTGGGTCCCATTTTTTTTTATCAAATATGGAAACTTTTAAGAATGTATCACTTATTTTATTACACCTAAATAAAAAGTGTATCACTTATTTTATGGAGGTAATATAAGAAGAAAATATATGAAACAATACCATTTCTTAAAAACATTTTATGATATTATCCAAACAATAACGCAAACACCCGTTGCTTAACCAATATTACCCGCTTTTGCCTGATTCAAAATAGGGAGCAGATTTTTCAAAATGCCGATTGATAGAGAACCGACTGAAGGAGGAGGAAGATCGGAGATGGAGTTCACCGACCTCGAGATTCCGGCAGACTCTATCGACGCTTCTGTGATGTTTCATCTCGTTATGGACATCCTAGGGTTTGTTCTTTTCATGCACCAGAAATTTGTTTGATTTGGTGAATATTTGTGCTTTAATTTAGACCTAAAAGTCGAAAATTAGATATCATGTGAAGATCCATGTATCGCAGCTCATGTTTGGTTTGATCCTGTTCTGCTACTGTGTCTGAATAATTTTGTTAATTTTGTGTGAATTTCATGAAACTGAAATTTGTTTGTCCTAGTGAATATTTGTGCTTAAAACAAGTTGAAAATCATGCATACATACATACATACATACATACATACATACATACATACATACATACATACATACATACATACATACATACATACATACATACATACATACATACATACATACATACATACATACATACATACATACATACATACATACATACATACATACATACATACATACATACATACATACATACATACATACATACATACATACATACATACATACATACATACATACATACATACATACATACATACATACATACATACATACATACATACATACATACATACATACATACATACATACATACATACATACATACATACATACATACATACATACATACATACATACATACATACATACATACATACATATACATATAGGCATGTGTGCGAAGATTTATGTATCTCAATTCCCAACTCATACTTGGATAATTTGACAAATATTGAACCTTCATCCAATTGTTCTTTTGCCTTAATTACAGCTGCACGATGTTTCTTGTTTAATTCTCTGTTTAATGGATGACTAACTGACTAATTTTCTTATCAAACCTGTACTACCGTTGTTTTGTTTTCTAGAAATAGTGAACCTTCATATCATTTTTCTTGGTAGGATCTTGCAAGATGTTAGTCTCGAGTTTGATGCACTGAATACAGAGTATAAAGATTTGGTATATCAATCTTGTACAATATTCATGAACATATCTACAATTTCATTTAGGTTAAATTACAGAAATTGTCCCTAGGTATTTCAGATTCTGCTTTTTTGTCTCTAATTTTTTTTCCAGGTTTTTGACTTTTTTCTGTCCTTGCGGTCCTCATTTTTCATGTATTTCGTCCTTTTCCACCTAAATGGACCAAAATACCCTTATTTTTAATTTATCTGATTTTTTAAATTTGTTATTCTTTTTCCGGTCATCTTAGATGTTGTGTAGAGAGAGGTGTTGCCGTAGAAGATGATCAGAAAAAGATAATAAATTAAATAAATCAGATATATTAAAAAAGGGTATTTTGGTCAATTTAGGTGGAAAATGACGTTAGGGACAAAACCTAAAATCTGAAATACCCCAAGGACAATTTCTGTAGTTTACCCTTTTATTTAAAAGATCTGTTAATATTTTCAATTTCAGGAGGTTATTCTTACACAAACTGAAATGAAGCTGTCTGAACGTAGAATTCAAATGGGAAGAAAACGAGAAGTTAAACGTGGCATAAAAAGACTTGAAAAGCTAATGAAAACAGTCAATAATACCCAAACTGCCCTCCAACTGATTTTCAGTGAAATCCCACATGTTACAGCTGTCATTTTGGTTCTTGGAGCTAGTCCAGCTAGACCTAGAAATGTGTATGAGTTGTGTTTTTCACATGGAAGGAATGTTGGCTCTGATAATTGTGATCTTACTAAAACTAAAGTAGCAGAAGGGATTTCAAGAAAGGTTTTTGTTTAGATGTTATAAAATTTATAAATATATATGTTAAATTTTAAAAAAAAAAAAATTATAAAATTTATAAATGGGTCGGGCTCGTAACATTTTCAGCTAAATCTTTTATCTTGACCCATTTATAGGTATATAAGTTGAAATTTTCACCTTTAATCCCACCATTTTAGGGGCTAATATTACACCAATTCACCTTGCAACAGGTCATCAGGACACTAGTATCTAAAGGTGCTGGATCGGATTCTTATGCAGGTATTCTTTTAATCATCTGGAAAGTTATTTCTCATTGTATAAATGAAAGTTCTTGGAAATAAATTCTAGAAAATTCAAAATTTTATTTCTAAATTTTGTAATTTTTTATTTTTTAGGTCCTTCAAAGTTGTTCCTGTTGGTCAAAGCTCCTTCTTCTTTCAATATGCCTCTGCATTTTCTTCCCAAACGTGATTTTAAATACAACAAAAAGGTAATATTTTATTATTATTAGAATTTGTAAATTATGTCCATTTTGGTAAGAGCTAATTATATTTGCTAATTAATAAAGGAAATACTGACAAAATTACAAAATATTGCCTGCTTTTGAGAGTCATCAATCTCTCCCATTGATCATTGTTTTGAAACCCCGGTCAAACCATAATATAAAGAATTTAGCTCAAGTTCTTAATATCTTAATTTTCAAGATTTGAAATTACCTTTTTACCCTCATAATAATCAACACCATCCATAATCAAAACATTTTTAAAAAATGCAAGTCAATTTAAATTTAATTTCTACGTATAAAGCACTAATTACAAAATGAAAATCAAACGAAAATAATTTTACTGAACACAATATTTTATATATCCACCAATATAATTAGTCTCTTTGAGTTTACATATAACCTGAAGCAAGATGCAGTGTTAATATGTATTATATATTATAGTTTATGGTTCAAATTATGAAAGACAGAATACATACTTTGTATTTAATTTGTTATGTATTTACAGATAGTTCCCATGAGATCACGAATCAAGTGTAGAAACCAAGATCAATATGCAAACCCTTTGGATTCTACTTCAAATGATTACATCTGGTAAATTTTCTTTGAAATTTATTCTTCTTGTAGATTCTAATCTTTTGTTGGTTGTTAGAAGAATTTTGTGTGTTCTTATTTTTTTTAATCTTGGCCTGTGCACGGTCCAATAACTGAACCGAGGGTTGACGTTTTCTTTACATTTTTTTTAATTTATAAATACTAACTATGTTTAATGATTACTTCGGTGGTTGGGTTTTGATTGTAGCGAATAGTAACACTGTCAATATAAAACATTAACTTGTCCCTCAAAAATAAAAATAAAAACAAAAACAAAAACAAACAAAGTTGAATATGATTACAAAAAACAGAGTAAATGGTCCTTTCATTTTTTCATGTTTTATCCCTAAACTTTTTTTCCTATTTTTTTGTCATCGTGATTATGATTTTTTCAGTTTTTTGCACAAGTAACCAAAATACCCTTGTTGTTATTATTTCTTATTTTTTTATATTTTTAAAGTAAAACTTTTTCGACCATAAAAGGAAAAGGAAAAACAAAAGAATCCAGAAAAAAAGCAATAGAAAATATAAAATAACCAAAAAAAAAAAAAAAAAGAATAACAACTAATAAGGATATTTTGGCCATTTTAGGTGATATTTGGACAAAAAAACTAAAAAATCAGGACCATAGCGACTAAAAAACAGAAAAAACAAAAAATAGTGACAAAACATGAAAAAAAATGAAATACCACATGGACAATTCTGAACTTTACTCCAAAAACTCTAATGTTTTTTATATGATGATTTAGGTATTTTTATAATTTAGAATTTGACCCTTTTCCACTCTTACCCATTTGACTCTTTACTAAAAGAAAAATATAATAATCAAAATAAACCAATAAATGAGTCGAAATTATCACCTCTTTTTGAGAGCATCTTTGATAGCTTACTTTTTATATCATCTTATTACAGGTTTCAGTGTCGGCATGCAATCAAGGGTTTGGCTTGCAAGACAACACCAGAAGAATGAAATGATACAACAATAGTAGTTTGTGTTGACCAAATACTAAACAAAAGTTGACTTGTTTTAAGAAACATGACACATAATAGATTAGAAGTTAGGATTTTGATGCTTCCAAACAGTTGGGAACAACAAAAAGTTGACAGGGTTGCTATGAAGTTGAAGATCGATAGACCGAGTTTCATATTGTCTAGACTGGAATATGATATATGCTTATAATCAAAGAAATATTTTGGAATGTGGACTTTAATCTTGGTATAACAATGTATGCATATATTGATGATAGGTAATGTTGATATGGTTGCCGGAGAGAAAAAGTGAGTTTGGTTTTCATTTCATGCTAAATCGGTTTTTGGTCCGGTGCAAAACCGAAAAAGTTGAACTTTTTGTATACACTAATAATGTGTGTAGTTCATAAGTTCATCATAATCTTAGAGAAATTTTCAAAGAAGTATTTCTGTTTATGACAGGCTTCTTTGAAGTGGTCGAATTTCATTAGTCACTTATGCAATTAATCGTTGTTTTGGTCGAATCTGAACTTTTATTTGGTAATATGGTAAATATTTACCTAAGGAATAGATCGAACCCGTAACCTCTAGGAGATCATTTTAGGTGTCTTTATCGTGAGTTGATTATCATATGATGGCTGGTGGAAGGTTCGAAAACGGAAACGACTAGGTTGCGTACATCATGAACAGAACTCGACCACTCCTGGAGCCGTTAAGAAAATAATAATAAAAAATTGCTTTAAATATAGATAATCCTTTATATTCAATTTAGTACCAAATTTTTATAGAGTAAATTACATAAATGGTCTTTAGGTTTGTATCTATTATATATTTAGTCTTTTAGGTTCATAAATTACACCGGTAGTCCCTATTTCTATAACCATTAACATGTTTGGCTCTTTATCTAAATAAATGTTAATTTTTCATGTCAAGCAGATGTGTTTTGTGGGTTTCAAATCTGTAAAGGGAAAGGGAAAAAGACAGATTTACCCTCTCGTGCATCACATGTGACCATACTTGATGGGAAAAATAAATGTTTATTTAGATAAATGACCAAACGTGTCAATAATTTTAGAAATAAAGACTACAATTGTAATTAATGAAACTAAATAACTAAATATGTATTACAATAATATTATTTGAGAGATTGTCCTCGGGCTTAGGAATGTCCACATCTAAATAAAGTATGAAAAAGTTATAAAAATAAGCGAGAACTTCTTTTTCATTTTGACAAAAATAAAAAGATCTAGAACCGGATGAATCCGATATATCCTAGGGGAATTAAGCGGAGTGAGGGAAGCCCTTTTTATAACATCCCAAAACCCGGCCTAATAGTTTATTGACCTTAGGGTATTTTATTAAATGATTATTTGATTAAATGTTATATGGAATTATTTAGTCTTTTGTCTTTTGTGGTATTTTAACCAAGGGGTTAAAATACCCGACTTTTGGTATCTTCTAAATGAAAATGTGATTTTCATATCCTTTGAAACATCTTTGGTTTTCATTTCCAAAAATATATTCGTTTTTAAAATTGGAGTCCGTTTGCTATTTTAAATAAATTAACTACGAACCGGACCTTTAGACATATACTGAAAAACTGAATTTTAGCCAACAAGGGGGCCCCACCCCTTTGTGTTTCCGGTTTTGAGAGGGAGGAAGGATAACCTCCTTCTCACTTTTCCATTTCAAAAACCTTATCTTCACTATTCCATTGTCTTTTCTCTCGAGAAGCCAACTACTTGTTCTTGAGCTCTTGGTGGCTAAATCCTTGCCATTTGGTCCGAAAATTCCACTAAAGTGTGTGTAGGAGGAACTTGGAAGTAAGTTATACCTTCTCCTTTACTTGTTCTTAGTATTCTTGAGTTGTGGTATGAACTAGAGTTTATGAATCTTGGTGGTTTGTTAGTGAATCTTCTTATGGATGTTGTTTTATGTGTTTATACAAGTTTTTACTTGTTTTGTATAGTTTTTTGTTGGAAAAAACCTTAGTTTGGTGAAAATCACCTCCAACCTCCATTAATGGTGGTTGTAGGTTTTGGCAAACCTTGGATTTCTTGAGATTTTGATGGTTGGGTTTGTTTATTAGGTTAAGAAAATATGTTTGGTAAGTTATGTATGTCAAAAATCAAGTGTTGGTGGATTTTGGTGAGATAAGTAACTAGTGTTTGTATGTTTGGGTCAAAAAGATGAACTAGTGATTTTGGAAGTAAAATACTTGGATTTTTGGTAACTATGAACTTGATGAATTGTTAAGTGATTATGACTTGCTAGTTGTAGGGAATATGTGCTATTTGGTGGAACCTTGGGAGTGTTTGGCTATATTCGGGTTTTGACCCGTTTGGGCCAACTAGTTGTGATAAATTGCTAGATGGTCATAAAAGGTCAAATGTTATGTTGGTATCTTTTGTGACAACTCGATATTTCTGGTATGTAATCTCATTTCATTTCTAAACTTTCTTTATTTAGAAAGTTTCATTAGTAAACATTTCCATTTCTGGCATCCAAACACACAACAAAAATATTTCATTTTCACCATGCATCAGTGTTTGACGATTTTAGTCAGCACAACATTTCATTTTATTTATGGTGACACTATTGAGCTAAAACATTTCTAAACATGTAAATTTTATATTAACAAATTAATCAATTTAAATGTGACTCGATTTGAACTATGTTCTAAAACCAACATCGAACCTTGACCGACCACCTAAGTGGCCGGCCCCCTACCCTTGCCCGTGACCTATCTCGGCCGAACACCCTTTGGGGTGTGAGGCAATTTGGTTTGATCTTATCCATTTACTTAAAGCCTATCCATCTTGAATGAGTTTGAATCCTACTCAAACTCCTCTTGAAACCCTAGATAACTAACACTATAAATACAACACCTTGGCTAGCCCTAATCTCTTTGATCTCTCCCTCTCTTTCTCTCGGCCGAAGTAACATCACCACCACCTCCATTCGGTTTCGACTTCAAGCAAGCAAATCCCATTCGGGTTGTCTCTAGTTCGTCCGATCCAAAGGTATTTCCTATTCCCTTTTCGTTTTGTTCGTTGTTTCGGACCATTCTCGAACCCGAGACCATGGCTAAAGGCCATATGGTCTCGACATTCCATAGATCTCGTTTCCGACGCATGCATGCATGCATACATATGCGCGTGTGCATGTATGTGTCGTGTTTTGTTCGTTTATTGCTTCATTTAATCGTTATTGTTAAAACCCTAATCTTGATGTTTTGATCTTTTGTTAAACTCTAGACTTGTTGATGAATTGTAAACCCTAGAAATCCTAGATCTGGTGTCGTCGTTATGGCCATCCATTGATTCGAACCCTAGAATCAAAACCACCACCAAAAACCGTAGGGTTGACCATTCGACCGAACCATAAACCCTAATTTCCGAATGCACCAAACCCTAATATACCTTGGTTGACTTTTATTGACATTCGATGACTAGATTTGACCATCATTGACCCGAAACCATGTATAACCTAAACCTAATTCGGAAACTCTAAGGCTAGCCGAAATCTAGTTGACTTTTGTTGACTAAACAATTATAAACAATTATAAATTATATCGCTTGTGTGGCTGTGTTAGCTTAGTCTAATTAGAAACGTTGATACGTTTAGGAAGCTAGGAGTCTGTGAAAGAGTCCTCTGTCCTACCAAGTAGTAAGCATTTCCCAGGTGAGTCCACAACCCCTTTTACTACTTTTTACTGTTTTATAAACTATCGGGGTGGAAAACATAAACTATACTACTATTTACTATGACTGTACAACATCTACATTTTCATTATCGCGTTGGCATGACAAATAATTATTATACTGGACTAAGGTTACCAGCAATCATTAACTAGTGGATCTAGACCATGGATATGCAGATAGTACTATTGTCTGACACTCATCCTCCCAACATTATTTGATCATTACTTGGTTATCCAAGACATTTTTTCAGGGTTGTATATCCATAAAAGAACGATAACATACTGGAGTTGAAGTGTTGATTGTGGACTTAGGGGTTGGTATATTAACTCAATGGACTAGCTACCTGTTGGGGATAACAGTCATGCGATGTCAAACATAACAACTTATTCAACACTTTTTCATAAACAAAACTAGTAATTGTAGACCTTCTACAATTATATTTCATTTTCATACTTATTTCTCATAACATGACAGTGTTGAACATATAATTTTTCAGTCATAAAACTATTTTCATAACAATCATTTTGGGTAGCAACCACAATACTTTTACCATA